>JAECUM010037411.1:0-30987 GCA_016617855.1 Megalonaias nervosa
CGACCAGCCAGACCATATTTGATGTAACTCCTAATTTTTCGTAACAACCAGCCAGACCATATTTGATGTAACTCCTAATTTTTCGTAACAACCAGCCAGACCATATTTGATGTAACTCCTAATTTTTCGTAACGACCAGCCAGACCATATTTGATGTAACTCCTAATTTTTCGTAACAACCAGCCAGACCATATTTGATGTAACTCCTTATTTTTCGTAACGACCAGCCAGACCATATTTGATGTAACTCCTAATTTTTCGTAACAACCAGCCAGACCATATTTGATGTAACTCCTAATTTTTCGTAACGACCAGCCAGACCATATTTGATGTAACTCCTAATTTTTCGTAACGACCAGCCAGACCATATTTGATGTAACTCCTAATTTTTCGTAACGACCAGCCAGACCATATTTGATGTAACTCCTTCACATGTTACCATACATACTCACTTGTGACCACTCCGCTGACCTAAGTGGGTAGAGCGTCTGCATCTGATGCAGAAGGTTGCTGGTTCTAACCCCGGCTGAGTCATGCCAGACTTATAAAAATGGTACTAACAGCTGCCTCGCTTGGCTCTTAAGAGATCCGCATTAAGAAGTTTGTGTTATGACTGGTCGACCTAAAGTCAGGATAATGTGACTGGGTGGGACATGATGCTATATGTCTGTGGCATGATGCCCCACTGTAAGACATTGCTATAAACTGCCACACTGCAGACATCATAGCGCTATGACTGGAAAGTTGTTAAAGCTATGTTAAAAATCCAAATCACACACACATACACTTCTAAGTTGAGTTCAACTGTAAACTGTACAGACCCAGATCTGCTGTTGCATAAAGCACTTGCAGATCTGGGTCATAGCAGTTGGTTCGGAGTTATCAGTAGAACAAACAAAATTAACTCTGATCTGCAGGTACATTATGTGACAGTTGATCTGGGTCTGTGTTGTTTGCAGTTGAGCTCAATTTATAAGTGAGTATATAGGCTAAGTGTACATCCCAATATTATGGTTAAAGCCTCATGAAAAGTATCCTTTTCTTAAGGCCTTTCCATTTTTTACACATGTATCAATTTTGGACGAAAGAGCCAGGGAAGGCAGATTTGTATAAATGTATTTCAGGGTATTCTTATTACTTAGATCTCATATAAATAAGATACAAACTTCTAAACTGCATCTACAGGTGTCTGCTCCACAATGAAAGTGCCATAACTGAGACCCAAGCATGTTCTAATTCCAACACATCTCAAAACCTACACACACATTGGAAATTACAATCATACATAAATATTATCTTGCTATCACTTAACTTTGTGCATTAAGTCTCTATCAGAAACAGAATGACTGAATTTTATGTTTGACTTAAAAACTGATCAATCAAATGTCTTATATTTAACTTCAAGACATGTAATGGTGAAATTGGGATCCAACTGTGATCATTCTGTACTGTTGCTGTAAGACGGTTGCAGTTCTACTATATCAGTAACATTTTCATCCTTTATTCCTTCAAGCACTTTTGCATCATCATGATGGATGCCCTTCAAGCAGATACATTATACCTTCAAACTTGATCTCAATGTTATGCAATATATATATATATATATATATATATATATATATATATATATATATATATATATATCATAGTAATGTGATCTTAACTGCTAGATTATGAGTTGTCATCATAAAATCCTGATATTACAAAATGCAAAGTGTGGTATCCTGCTCCAGATTTTCTGATGCTGACAAGATGTCATCTAACAATCAAGACTGAATTAGTGTGATTATGATATTCTTGTTATACATCTATTGATTTTCAGATAATTTAATAAGATCACTGTACTTAACTGAAGAGCAAAACAAACTGCTTAATGTTTCACCCTTTTTAACTCAAACTTCATCTTAAGTCATGAACTGAATTACATAAGTGAGACGCACATGAATATCTGAGTTTATAAATTAAGTCACTAATTTTCATCATGATCACCGATTGTAACAGACTGCTCTGGTGGCCTAGTGGTTAAAGCATCACCTCAGATGCGGGAGATTTCGGGTTTGAAATCACTATAAACTGCCACACTGCAGACATCATAGCAATATGTCTGAAATACTGTTAAAGCTACATTAAAAATCCAAATCACACACACATACACACATTGATTGTAACACTAATTCTTTGATGTATTGAGGCAGCAGACCCATATGTTATTTACAGTTATTGTGCAGTCGTACATTTTTGCATCAATGAAGATTTCAACAGCTTAATGTCTCTGAAAGTTTCTTTCCGAGGCCAAGCTAACAGTACCTGCATTGTATTTGGTAGGACATTATGAGAGGCTCTGAGAGCAACTTGGCATTGGAATGATGGACTGTTTCTGGCAGGACATTATGAGAGGTTCTGAGGGCAACTTTGCATGGGAATGATGGATTGTGTCTGGCAGGACATTGTGAGAGGCTCTGATGGGAACTTGGCATGGGAATGATGGATTGTGTCTGGCAGGACATTGTAAGAGGCTCTGATGGGGACTTGGCATGGGAATGATAGATTGTTAATGGCAGGACATTGTAAGAGGCTCTGATGGGGACTTGGCATGGGAATGATGGATTGTTTCTGGCAGGACATTATGAGAGGCTCTGATGCGGACTTGGCATGGGAATGATAGCATCTGGACCATTATTTACAACAGGATTGGATGAATTACTGGAACTTGATGAAACAAATTTTTGTTACAAAGAATGTTTTTTATTTCCTTTTGCATGTCAAGTGAGGCTTTGGAATAGTTGTTCACACTCACTCAAGGAAAAAGAATATCCAGCATCATTTGAAAGGATGGTGATACAAAATCAGAAAATGGGAATATTGATTTCCAACTTCTGGGAAATGGGAAATAACATTAAATTCTGGCTCTTTCTCGAGTACAAAATTGATAGGTGTAACATAAAAAGGTTATTTCATCTTAAATTTATCTTACGAGGGTAGAACACATGTATAAATAAAATCTTATCAGGACGACATTTTTTCGATCCTCTAAGCAAGTATTTCATATTTTACATGTCACATGTGATCATGATAGCAGGCACCTTCAACAGTTTTCCTTAAAGATGTATTACTTCCAATCAGCTCCTGTATTTTTCCATTAAAAAAATGTTGATTTTTTTTTTATGTTTGCAATTGGGAGAAAGGAGAAAATTCGGGGATATACTGTTTTTAAACAGTCAAGGCATACATCAAGTATAGCCATGAACATATTTAAATGAAACGATTTTGCATGAAAGATGCAATAACTAAAATATTGCACAATACTTTATGGGATGATAATTTTGACATACATTCACAGCATATGAATGATTTTATCATTATGACTGATAGATTCATGTTGTCATATAACAACCTTTGCGGTTTGAACACTGTTTAAAAAGTGTGTTGAAAAACAATCAACAATCTTAACTATAAATAAACAATAACAGATGAAACTCATTCTTTTATACATTATAATTATTCATTGACTGATGTCCATTTAGTAGTGACACACTGCAATGTTTTATCTGGTCTTAGATCGTACTGTATATACTCGCTTACAAATCTAATCCAACTGCAAATTTCACACACAAGATCTGCCATCACATAATTCACTGGAAGATCTGGCTGTATGTCATTTGTGAGTAGTAATCAGAGAACAAAAAACAAAGACTCTGATCTACTGGCATGTTATGTATCAGCAGATCTGGATCTACATTGTTTGGAACTGGATTCGACTTTTAAGTGAGTAAGTCCTCTTCAAATTTCTGAACTCCTTCTTTGTACTCGTATATCCATTTTCTTATCTTCATATTTCCAAGTTCTGACTTGGTATATCCAGGATAAAAAGTCTGTGGTCTGATGCCAAGTCTGCACCCTTCTCTTTTTACATATACTGCTTGGCTAGGGCTCGGAGGAACTTTCTCTTCCTGATCTGAATTGATCTTTGAATTATGTCCTCGGGATTGTTACTATTCAGGTCAAGTTGGGCCAGGGCTCGCATCTAGAAAATAGATAACTAATGCAGTCCAAAGTCTCCTTATCTATGTGTAAATAAACATTTATACTGTATAGAAAGCGAATAAATTCTTATAAAACAAAAATATAAAACAATAGTCATTTCCTGAATATGATTTGAAGTGACCTCTTCAACAATGATACAAACATTTTTTTCCAGTCTAAATATATATACACACTGATACACTCACTTATCAATTTTATGGCTATCAAAATGCTAAGCAGCAAAAATCTCTTCTTTATCTGAGAAGCAGAGATGAGAAAATCAATATGATCCAATTATGAGCAAAATTCTTATTCAAACTATATTAAATTTTGTTCAAATTCATAATGTGAAGTTGTATACCAAAACTGATTTCTATCCATGCATTCTTTAAATTACTGAAAGAAAGCCATTCTTTGAAGCAAAATATGCTCCTTCAATAATACCTACCCATTTACGGAATGTTAGCAGTACATTCACTACCTTGTAAATCCAACCCTACCAAGCTAAAATTGATATTCACAACATATTTTGACTTGTTTTAGCAAGAAAAATGCTAAAAGGCTGCTTGCTTGCCTGTGTGAAAGTTTGACTAGAGTGGACTCCCCTTTGACAGTCACTGGCACCAAATTCCAGACATTATCAGTTACTACTAGCACAGATGTGCATCCTCTTCCAGGAATGTAAATATAGGAATGGGTTGAGAGGGTGCATACAATTTATGATCAAGTATCACTTAAGAAACATCTTACTTAAAAAATGTACTTGAAAATATGTTACCTGATCATAATATATTAGGAGAATTGGTACTAGTAAGAGATGGAAGGAGTTATGTCCCCTTAACCTGGAGCTGGCATTGTCTTCGGTCTTCTAATGCATATGAAGCAGCTTTTGAGGTTCACATTGGCTCAGTGTTTCTGATACATAGACGCGGTTTTTAAAAAATGACTTGCTCTGCACAAATAGATTAATAGACATTTTTGTGAAGCCATTGATGACTTAAGCATGTTCTGCTGCTGATATAGGTTCCAAACAAAAAATACGTTGTTGTTGTGGGTTTAATGCCAAGAACCCAGGAAAGCTCCACAAAAAAACAATGACCCATAGGAAACTAATGGCAAGCTTACTGACATACCCAAACTGGCCGAACCTGAATATTAAACCTGTGTGGACAGAGGTGAAATGGCAGTGATTGGTAAAGCATATTAAAAATAGCCTTTGGTGCGAAATATATCTGAGGCTAAAGAATCAAGTCATCTCTGACCTCCATATCAACAGTCTGGATAATGTCAGTTATTTGTGCTCAGATGCTATGCTGGCAGTGAGTGCCATAACCTTGTGAGTTGATATGTACAAGAAATTAAACTGATCTCAGGTTAGCTCCTTGTACATTAAGCCAATCCAGGATAACAGAGACTAAGAGAATCTATGTTGGCATTTGCACCACGACAAGGTAATGAAACTCAAGGGGTTCCATTATTTGTCTCCCCATAAGGTTCTGCCAGTGGGGAGACAAGAAATGTAACCATGTGAATGGGATTTCCTTGTCTTGGTAGAAACACTGATATAGATTACTTTTCTGATCCAATGTTTCCCATTTAAATTAAAATAACCCTGCACTTTTGTAATATAGTTAGCAGATTCAAAATGCAGTATTTATCAGGCACTATTATTGTTTCTCACTTTATATAAAGGTGATCAGGTTTTGTATTATTTCATTAAAATATGAATAATTATTGAAGTAGAATCTGGCTATAAATGCTCTCTTTGACATGAAAAAAAAGGAAAAAAAGTTGTAGCCGTTACATTTTGCAAATATTACATCATAAGCATCTCAAGCCACATGCTTTTATCTGTGTAAACATACATTAATACAGATATGTCAATGAGGCAATGGGGTGCCCAGTTGACTCTAAGTACATGAGTCCTAAGCATGAGAAAATAGAAACAAAATCAACTGATATGATTACTGTATTTATCACATTTAATCGACGAATATCATTCAAAAATATCAATAAGTAATTAATATCTTTAATACCAATAATTTTAACATTGATCAGTTCTAATTTGGAAAAATTTCTGTCTTAGGCAACTGAACAATAAAGTACACAGCTCAAAAATGTGTGTAATCACTGTGAGCATTTTTCTAATTCATGATATTCTTGGAAATATATATTTTCTGTCCTGGAAATAGGGCAAGTGTTGCTATTACTGGTACAGTGATATGCTACATGGAAATCTCACTGAAAAATGTGCAGACCCATGAATGAACCACTCTAATTGGTAAGTGCACGAATTTTCATTTGTTTACAATGTTTGACTCAACTTGGGCTGGTTGCGTGTTGTTTGACAAAGTTTGAAGAAAACAGGTCTGACACAACACATTTCTGGTGTTGCTAGCTTTGCGGATGCTCTTGAGAGAGTTTGGAATTTTTGTCACCAGTCGTGTATTGCCTGTGTGTTTTCTGTAATAGTTTGTTCCACACAGCATCACAAATTTTATCCTACCTGCAGCTCTGTAAATTTTCAGGTCAGCATCATTAAATCTATCTGCAAGTACCTAATTTATTTCACACAAAGTATTTAAAACATATTAGATACTTTTAAGCTACATTTAATGACAATGACCTAAAAATTTACTAAGTTACAGATAGGATAAAGTTCTCCATGCTGTCTAGTTTCTAGCATAATACCCAAAAGCTGTGTTGTATGGTATGTTATCATACTAGCATAATGCCCAACAGCTGTGTTGTATGGTATGTTATCAAATTTGGAGAGACCTTAAGTTGCTTTATGAATTTCTTTTGTTATATATCTGTTGTTGTTGTTGTTTGATTTTAAAACAACTCCATCAGGCACAGCAGAAGACAACAGGGCTTTTTTCCTTTTAAAAGTAGTTCCTAGTCCATGGACACCAAAACTGAGATAGCCAGACTGAGATAAGAAAAGGAAGGGAAGCAAAAGAGCTAGATTTCTGTTGCATGGGTGAGAAAGAGCAATCTATCATCCCTTCCTTCTTCATGTGACAAGAACAAGCAACATCGGATGATCAGCTCAGTCCACTTCAGATACCACAACAGAGACCCTGGTAGTGCCCTGTAGATACTCACTGGACTCTGGATACCACAACAGAGACCCTGGTAGTGCCCTGTAGATACTCACTGGACTCTGGATACCACAACAGAGCCCTGGTAGTGCCCTGTAGATACTCACTGGACTCTGGATACCACAACAGAGCCCTGGTAGGGTCCTGTAGATGCTCACTGGACTTCAGATACCACAAAAGAGTCCCTGGTAGTGCCCTGTAGATACTCACTGGACTCTGGATACCACAACAGAGCCCTGGTAGGGTCCTGTAGATGCTCACTGGACTTCAGATACCACAAAAGAGTCCCTGGTAGTGCCCTGTAGATGCTCACTGGACTTCAGATACCACAACAGAGACCCTGGTAGTGCCCTGTAGATACTCACTGGACTCTGGATACCACAACAGAGCCCTGGTAGTGCCCTGTAGATACTCACTGGACTCTGGATACCACAACAGAGACCCTGGTAGTGTCCTGTAGATGCTCACTGGACAAAGGAGCCAAAGAAGAGTTTTAAGACACATGACCAGTTCCACATTACCAGAAATTTATTTATGGATATAAAAGCAGGGGATGTCATGACAGAAACTGAACCATTGTGGTGGAACTGCAGATAGCTCAGTTTGACTGGCAAGGCATGTATCTCACTGATTTTGCCTGCTGTAGGTCAAGTGATTAAAAAGCTACTCTTGAATAAGAGGTCAGAGATAGAGGCTCTGTACAGAACTGATGTAGCCTGGATTTGCAAGGGAGTGGATGTAATCCTTTCATATCATGACTAAGTAACATATTTGAAAATACAATGTGTAACAGTCATGACCTGAAGTGACATGGCATGATGGGATGTGACAAGACATGATAGATAGACACAGGTTATGCCCCTTCCACAGATACATAATAAAAAGTGTAGCAAATTGGTTTACCATCCATTTTTTTATATAAGCCAGCCTATCTGGACACAACCAATGCAAAACTGATTATACACAATATATAAAATCTGATAGCATTTATTTTCAATACTTACAGCTGCCTGTCGCTTATCCATCTCTCCTCTCCGAGAATGAAGGTCTGACACAAGGATAAGGAAAGAATCAACAGCATCGACCATAACGTATATTAGTCTATAATTTTAAAAACAATTTCTAAGGATTATACAATTTAACTTCAGTCAAGATTAAACCCATATCCACAAAGCAAAACACTCTTATGTAACTCTTATGCCAAGCAAACATATGTGAAGTATCTAGAAGTAAACATATGTGAAGTGTATGCCAATTCAACATGTGTGAAGTATATGCCAAGTAAACATGTGTGAAGTAAATACCAAGTAAACATGTGTGAAATGTGCCAAATAAACACATGTGAAGAATATGCCAAATAAACATGTGCAAAGTATATACCAAGCAAATATGTGAAGTGTATCCCAAATAAACATGTGAAGTATATACCAAGTAAACATATGTAAAGTGTATTCCAAATAAATATACATGCAGTATATGCCAAATAAACATGCATGAAGTATACATCAAGCAAACATATGTGAAGTGTATGCCAAATAAATATGTGTGAAGTATATGCCAAGTAAACATGTGTGAAGTATATACCAAGTAAACATATGTGAAGTGTATGCCAAATAAATATACATGCAGTATATGCCAAATAAACATGCATGAAGTATACATCAAGCAAACATATGTGAAGTGTATGCCAAATAAATATGTGTGAAGTACATGCCAAGTAAACATGTGTGAAGTATATACCAAGTAAACATATGTGAAGTGTATGCCAAATAAGCACACATGAAGTATATGCCAAACAAACATGTGTGAAATATATCGAGAAAAAGAAAAATTTGTATTAAAGTGTCTGAAGTAAATTTTTTTAATTATCACCATGTCATATAAAATTTCTTAGAAGTGTATACATACCCTCTTTGAGGAAAAGGCTATAGTATTATACAATGGTAAAGCACTTGGGTTTCATTGCGTAAGTCCTGGGTTTGATCTTTTACACTTCACATGCCACAATCATATGCTGCCTATTTATGCATTGTCGCTTTTAATGTATTTTAGTATCTTCACCTCATGAGAACTCTATTCATAATTCAGTACCCAAGCAAGTCATGCAGTATGATGGCTGTTCCATTTAGACATACCTGTTACCATGGGAAGGCAGTTTTTTTAAACAATATATCCCAGGATACTGTGATTACTCAAAGAGTTCACGTTAAAATAACACAAAATACTAAACTGCCTCTATGGGTGACTGCTCCATGTTGAAAGTGGCTTCCCTTGGTCCCAAGTATGTTTTACTGGTACAGCCCTAAGAACTCTACTCTTAATTCAGAACCCAGGTGGATAATACTGTATGAGAACTCAGCTCTTAATTCATTACCTAGGTGGATAATACTGTATGAGAACCCTGCTTTTAATTCAGTACCCAGGTGGATAATACTGTACTAGGACTCAACTCTTAATCAGGTGAACATTACTGTATAAAAACTCTTATTGCACTACTAGGTGGATAAAGCTGCATGGGAACTCATAATTCAGTACCCAGGTAGACAATACTGTATGAAAACTCTACTGCTAATGTAGTACACAGGTGAATACTACTGTATGAGCATGTGGAACCAATCACAGAAACAGAAATATACTTTTAGTTTTGTCACATATGAACTCGTGTGCCTACATGTTTCCTTCATTTCAAAATATAATATTATCAAGAATAAATTTCATAATTTAATCTGAGAAAAGTAGTACTGAGAAAGGATACGGACAAGATACTCCAATATACTGATGTCCCAGATACAGACGTAGTACGAGTCCATGGCATCATATACTGTTTTCTCCTGTAGCGCTTTGAAAGCGGCAGTGTAGTCTATTTCATCTAAAAACTGGCACAATACAGCCACCTAGAACAGACATTATAAGTGTTTCATTCAAGGGAACACAATTATTATTAGCTACGTCTTTGACTATAACAATAATCTTGTTCATCATATACAAATTAAGTGCATAATCTGCCAAGCATTAATATGAAATTCATGTGCCTACATGAATTTTTACTGTTTCAAATTGTAAAATTATGGAGCAGAATAAATGCTACTATTTACTGATTGACAATTTACAGAAAAGATATTCTGCCACTGAAACTTTTAAGTAAAACAAAAGCAAGATCCAAACAAAAAAAATGATTTGACCCCTACCCCAATCCATGAATACAACAAAGTTCATTGATCCACAGGTAAAACACTGTACATTGCCAATCCACTAATACTATTTACTCATAAACCAACTCCTGCCAATATGAAATGGGAACATCAATTTTAAACCCGTAAGCCAGGGCCTGCATGTTGAGTCAATAATCAAAGCATTGCTGTAATAAATATGACACTTGCCCCAAGGTCATAAAGCTGAATGCGCATATCACAAATGAATTGCCTTGATTCATCCCAAGAATGAAGAATATCCATCAAGGGGTTAAGGAAATACCAGCAAATAGAAGAACTTGAACCAAACAATAGACACAAATTTTCCATAATTGACCTTGACCCAAGTATCACAAAGGTAGGCAAACATGTTGCAAAATTATTTTGACTTCATAATGATTAAAACAAGTAGGATTTCAAACAACACCATAACACAAATGTTCAATGACTGGCTATTTTGTCCCAAGGTCACTGAGGCAAGTGGGCATGACACAGAATTAATTGTATAAGCTTCATAATGATTCATGTCAAGTATGAAGAATGTCAAAGGGTTGAAGAAATAAACCAAAATGTAAACAGTCTATTGCTGCTGTTTCTGTTGTTGCCAGTGTTGCTGTTGGAAAAGTTCATATGCTACATTCTCCACTAATGTGAGTTTGATAAAACTCAAAATCTGAAAATCAGAATACTTAAAATTTTGTATCCAACCATATTTTAGGGATTAAACCTCACATACTGGCATTAAACCTCACTGACTGGCATGAAACCTCTCTGACTGGCATTAAACCTCACCGACTGCATTAAAACTTTCTGACTGGTATTAAACCTAGGGTCGACATTAAACCTCACTGATGGGCATTAAGCCTTCCTGATTCAAAGTACATTTTGGTTGAAACATGCTTCCCAGTCATCATTCCTGTCAAGTGACATGCTGAACTTTGTTGAGAAAAAGATGGCAAATGTTAATACATTACATATTCACTTTCAAATCTGTGCAGCACATTTTCTTGCTGAGGTATAATCCTCTGCAGCCATTCATTTAAAGTCTTCCATGAATTTTGGAGAATCAGGGTCTTAAGATGATGCAACTTCCGACTGATCAATATTTAATGACCACTGTGTCATGCCTACCTGGGTAAGGTTTCACTAAGGAACTGTCATGGTGGGAATTTTGTATCTGCCTTCCTTATTATCATATTTAAGTCCTCATTTTGTCAAAAATGTGAGAATGAGTAAAAGCCCTCAATCAGCTTTTGAGTGTACTCATAAAAAAGTGCTTGCATGCACATCTGCTTACCTGTGTGTGACACTGGAGGTAAGAACAACATTTCATCATCTTCCTGTACATCTGAAACACACAAGAAAAATAAACCACTCTGAAAATAAAAGATTATATTCTTTCTAAAACTGAATACTATGAGGTCCTTATTTTTCGTGGGATACAAATTTTCATGGATTTCATCACAGGTATAAACCATGAATTTAAGAACCCAACTAGCAATGACCATTCTATGGAAATAATATAATCTCTTCCATAATCCATAAATTTTGGTACCCAGTGAAAATGTAATTTTTTTGCAAAGCCAGAAAAACTGATACCCATACCCATAAAAAAAATGAATGCATCAATTCATAAGTTTTTTTTTAAAACTCAGTAACAAGCTAATTATATAATTTGTAAACACAATCAAGCAAACACAATCAATATCACAGGAAAACAGTGTCATTTTCTTTCACATCTAACTAAAGCTTTCTCATGTCTCTCCCATGTTGGTATACACTGTCCCCTCCACCCCCCTCGCACTTTACCACTGCTGGTTCAAATTTTAAGATGTAGTCCATGCATTTAATATTTGTGGGTTTTTTTAGAAAAAAACCCTGGTAATTTTAATATATGCAGCAATCAAATTCAAAGAGAAAAAGAAGACAAGACATTTAACCTTCCCGCATGTTCTTATGTTCTTACCTGATCATCATATATACCCTTGGGAACTGCATTAGCAAAGAAATCAGATGCCACAGCCCCTGCTTCCATGTAAAACTTCATAGCAGCTGAATACTGACTATGTGCTGAAATAGAAAAACTCTATTATAATGATCTGTTTGGCTCCTTCACCTGAATGATGTGTATAAAATTCACATTTATTCAGACAAGTTAACATGGAAAAGCAAAGACACAGAAGAACCAAGGATTACTAAATCCACTGTTTGCCTCAGAATTCAAGACCACATTGGAAAAAATGATTTTCCTTTTGATGTACATTTATAATGTTTCTCCCATCATGCAACAACTAATAAGCTACTAATAACTAGTTATAACTCACAAGTCAAAGTTATTATTGTTCTAATGAAAACAGGGGAGACAACCAGGTGAGGTAGAGGGCAAAATATTCATTATGAAAATTTTCATGGAAATGAAAACAGTACAGAGAAAATAAACCATTAAGCTGCCACCTATATGGAACTCTCTAGGCACAGATGTCACATATATATATATATATATATCTCTGCAGGCACAGCTACCACATAAATGTCACTTCACACAAAGTTGCCATATACATGTAACTCTACAGACATGGCTGTCATATATGTAACTTGGCAGACATGGCTGTCACACATATGTAACTGCAGACACATCTGCCACATACATGTAACTCTGCATACATCTGTCACATATGTCACACTACTGACACAGCTGTCATATAAGTAAATCTGTAGACACAGCTGACACACATGTAACTCAGCACACACCACTGCCACGTATATGTAACTCTGCTGACACAGCTGCCACTTGTAACTCTAATGACACAACTATCACATACATATAACTTCACAAACACAACTGCCACATATATGTAACTCTGCAGACTCAGCTGCTACCTATATGTAATGTGCAAACACACCCATCACCTATACATGCAGACATTGCTTGTATAGAGCATTATATACATCTTATCACCCAACTACTTCACAATAACTGTAAATGAAAACCTTGATGTGACTTACTCATAATATTAACTTAAATGTATAAATCTATCCTTCATTCGAAATTAATGAAATAAAGAATAAATTATCTTTTAAAACACATTTGGAAATCTGGATCAAAAGTATTTTTCAAGCATAGACATTAATACTTCCAATGGGTGTCAGCATCACACACAGCAATCTGTATTTATGTTTCAATCTTCATGAATAATATGTCAGTCTCTATGAAACGCTATTGTAGGTATAAATCCAAATTAGCACTTTACTAATTAAAACATAAAATTCAACAAACACTTGATACATATAGTTTGCATCAACTTCAACTGTAAACATGAAACTGCAAAAAATGCCAAATGCCATGATTTAACCTGAAAGGTTCCCAAAGGTGTTTTATAACCCTGAAATGCTGTTGTCAAACAATCAAATTACTGTACATCCACATCTGGCATGAGTTTATTTAAAATAATCTCCTGTCTTTCTTCCCTCTCTCCAATTTATACTTAAAGCCAGGTTGGCGAACATCAAATGCATCAGTTTCCGAACCATTTTCAATTCTACTACAAGCATTTTCTTGGTCACCAAAACACTCACAGTTTAACAAAGCAGAATAATGACTCAAAAAGTTCACATAATAAACTTTCTGATTTTCAATGGGTTTGTTTGCATTTACGGTTCATAAAAAAAGGTACAAAATCTTAACCCATACCTACAAAAATGAGCAAGCTTATTAAGTTTAGCCCATCAATTGTCAGAAGTGGGTCCAGCAAACTCTTTATCAGCTCGTATAAAAGCATTCAAAAACCTCTTCAGTTTTCCCATTTTTTCTGTTATTCATCCTCAATACTTTCTGTCAGTTCTTTGGAATTATCACACTCAAAATGAAAATCAGACAGTGGATGAAGTTTTAACTGTTTTTCCATCATGTTACATGTCAGTCCTGTAACACACAACAGGCATAGGTATGACAGTCACTTAAAAAACTCTGCATCCAAAAATTATATTAATGACCGATATTTTGATTTTTCAAGACAGACCTCTAGCATTCACTGTCATGCATAAGTAGGATATCGTGAAGTATTTATACAACTTTGCAAACAATGTGTCTTTTTGGCACCATTTGACATATTTTCAAATTTTGTGGAAATCATGCAATCATTCATCCTAGATAAAATCCTGCTATAGCCACCAGACAGTACTGCGGAAGAACAGTTTCTCTGGAAGAAGACAATAACAGAATAGAGGTGTCTTGTCTGAAAATTTCTGTATGATGTACTCCTATTGTACCTTTGTTACAACTCAAGGGTCTTAAAAATAAGAAGAAGACAGAGCGATTACCAATAAGTTTTGCATAATTGAAAATATAATTTATTTGCCTAAAACACAAAGTAAAAATACCCTACAGTATGGTGAATAAAATCCTAAAACCTTAATCTTCTATAAATTCCAAAAGAATCAAGTAATACCAATGAGTTCCAAAAGTTTTCTGAATGAGGGTCTGTATTGTAATGACATATCAACAATACAGAAGAATCACTGTTATAATCCCAAATGTCTTTAAATGAATTTACAGTAATTCCACAACAGTGTAAATCCAAAGTCTTGAAGTGAATTCACAGTATTTCCTTGACGGCTATTAAATATCCAAATACACTTTAAATGAATTTACAGTATTTCTTTGGCAGCTATTATAAATGTCTTTAAGTGAATTCACAGTATTTCCATGACAGCTATTATTCAATTCATCTGAAATATTTGGAACACTGTAATTCCAACAAATGATTAAATTAAATAAGTGAATTCCTCTCAACATAACTTCCAGGACTGGTAATTTCACTATAAATACTAAAACGCAGTAGAGACAATGCAATATGAGACCTGAATGAATCATCTTGGTATTTCAAATCACTCTGTCAGTAAACAGGGCCATGTGGGTTGCACTAGCTAACAATTAGGTCAACTTGTCCTTTTACAAAAAATCATGTCATTGTCAGATCACACGATGTTTGCTTGCACTAACAGTATAACTCAACCATGCAACTTTATGAATCAATCAACATATCTGATACATGGCTCATCTTTAAATTACAAACTATGACCATAAAAATGTCACTCACTAAAAAAGCCTTATAAAATCCATTATTATGATAATAATACACATAATATAGATATACATAACTCATGGCTTGCAAAATCTTTAAAGCTATATCACAGAGTCTAGCATGCTGTTGCCATGACCACCAGAAAAGCAGTAACTGTCTTGCTACTGGCATAATGCATACTTGACAAAACAATCTTACCATAGTATATGTCAGCCTGAGTGCGTAGCAATGAGGCATACGTGGGATGAATCTGAATAGCATGCTGCATCAGAATAGTGACTGCCTCCTCTAGAGCCCCAACCTGAACTGCATTGTTGCTGCAACAGGGATGTTAGTAATGCATTCACATATTTAAGGTAAATAATTTTGAAAATTTATTTCCAACACATTATCTAGTATAAATATCACTGAAAAGATAAAAATTTATCTGGCATAAGTGGCATTTATTCTTAAAATAAAATAATTCCAAAATCCAGCAGTAAAACTAGAGGAATGGGGAGAAATTTTGCTGGTGTATATATACCCACGCATCCCCCACATCCCACATCAACTCCAATGATGGCGATGAGTCTACAGTAGAAAACGTAATCCTTCTGAAAATTGCAAGTATATAGTAATTTGTCAACATGTATCTCTTCTACTCATGACCACAAACATTACACAGGTATCTTTTAAAAATTGCAAGAGTAGCTGCATTCACTAAATTCTTTCATCCAATGCATCCTGCTGTAGGTCAGAAAGGGCAATAACTCTTTGACTAATCACAGAAACAAAGTTTTGTCAGAATTTGTTTGACTAGATGATGACCATAATATGTATCACGTTTCACAGTGATCCCAAAAATATGCAAAACAAGAAGCATTCTGATTCAAGAAGACTAATGTGAATCTTCAGATGATGATCATAATACAAGTCCATTTTGTTCACAAAATTCTGTCATGCACTGTATTCAACAGCAAAATAAAAGGGCAATAACCATAACAAAATTGGCAGGAGGACAGTAATGTAATAATATGCACATCTTTAAATGACTACCATAACATGTACAAAGGTTCACAGTGATTCAATGAAAACTGAAACTGCCTTTGCAAGATTCTGTCATACACTACATCTGGATCCAGGTTTAAAAATGGTTAATAACTAAAAGAAATATTGCAGGAAGAGTGGTTTGTCTATATGAACATCTCCAGCTGATGATCATAAATTTCAAGTTTCGTCATTGAAATTTATGAAACTACTTGCATTCAGAAAATTCTGTCATATATTACAGCCATTAATAAAGGCAATAATTCTAAACAAAAATCACAGGAGCATAATGATTTGTTGCTATGGACATCTTGAGATGATGACCATAACATATTCCAAGTCTCACAATGATCTATTAAAAACAGTCTAGCTGCATTTACAAGATTCTGTCATATACTACATTCATTTGCAAGGCAAAAGGGGCACTAACTCTTATAAAAATTACAGATGCAAAGTGATTTGTTGTTAGGTGCATCTTCAGATGATGACTGTGATATTTGTTCCATGGCAACTCATAAAAAGCTGGGGCACTAGTTGCATTTTCAAGGGTGATGGTTGGATGGATGGATGGATGAACAGGAGAAATTCATGGTCATGTACCCATGGTTACTCACAAGCCCATCTGTATGAGGTAGCAGTGCACATCAACCTATGGTTACAATTTCAAAGAAAAACACTGCTGAGTTTTGTAAGAAAATGCCTTTTTTTAAATGTGCATTTAAAACTTTGCTACCAGAAGACAGATGTGACATTATCTTTTTGTGCAAAGAATCTTTCTCATAATTATCATCTCATAATTAGACAGCATTCAGTAAAGATATAGGCTACATGAACAACAGGTATTAAGACTAAATAAATTATATTTAGAATTAAGTATTCATACCTTAAGCTGATTTACAAATAATATTTGCGACATAAAATGGTCTAATAGTCCCATATTTGAAAGAATTTCCCTTCACATAAAAGCATGATTTTATGTTTAGATGAATACATAATTTATGCATTTTCATCCCTTTTAAATAATGTTGTTACAAGAGGCCCAAGAGTGCATGAGATTGCTCATCTTGCTAGCAATGCTTTTGACTGCAATATTTTAATGAAAACAACTGTTTCACCATTCATCCATACCTGTTGACACATTCAGTGTCAAAAGCTTTTAGGCCAGGTGTCTTTGGTCAAATTCTGTCAAGCAACTTTGTTTCACATATAAAGTTGTTTAAATGTTTTTCAATTTTCGTCATGGGGTCATATCTGACAGCATATCGGAATCATTTGTTTAAATCTGAAATATCTTCAAATTACAATGCACAGAGTAAAATGTGGTAAAATTATGTAGAGGAAGTTTAGAGAAGTCATTGAAAAGCTGACATTTGATATCCAATGAACATCATTTGTACAAACATAAAAAATGCTTCACGCCAGGATGCTTTCAATCAAATTTGGGTAAATTCTGTTAAGCAGGTTTTGAAAATAAATCTTTATTTAGAAATGATGGCCATTGGGTAAATCCTGTTAAGCAGGTTTTGCGAATAAATCTTTATTTATAATTGATGGCCACATTTGATGGCAGATTGACATCATTTGTATCCATTCATCTGAACCTTTACAGGAAGTTTTGTATCAAACCTGGTCAAATTCTGCTTGAGTGTTTCAAGAAAAGCTAAAAAGTTTTTTTTCTCTATTTTTAGTCATGATGGCCATATCTGTAATACTTGAAAGCGCTTTATCCCAGGACTGGAATCAAATTTGGTCAAATACCGATGAACGACTTTTGAGAAGAAGTCCTTTAAAAGGTTTCTATTAATAGTGGTCATGTCAGACTGCAAAGTAGCATCATCTGTAGAAATTTGAAAGCCCCTTATGCCCAGATGCTTTCTGTCCAACTTTGCTGAATTCTGCTAAGCAGTCTTCAAAGTAAGTTATTTCACATTTTTTTAATTCTACTAAAGGCAGGCACATCCGATGGTATATCAGTGTTATTTGTACTGAGAGTTCTTCATACCAGGGTTCTGTCTGCTTAGAGACGACAGACGACACATGCCAGATGCAGGATCATACAAAAAGCTCAATGGTCCTTACAGCTAATAGTAAAAACATTGTATTGGTCCATTGGAGTTCATTATGAGCAGACTCCACTGTAGATTTTATATTTAAACAGTTTCTTACTTTGGCAGGACTGTTGGCCATATTGACAAATATTCACTGGAAATCTCAACAGTAATGTCATCCTGAAAATATATAATAAGGCTGTGTTTAAAAGTAAAATAGTTAAAACTACCATATATACTTGCTTACAAGCCGAGTCCAACTGCAAACTGCACAGACACAGATCTGCTATCACATAACACACTGACAGATCTGGGTCTGTACAGTCTGTTTGGAGTAATCATTAGCAATATTGACCCTGATCTACTAGTGCATTATACATCTACATTTAAGTTACTCTTATTATAATAAAGAACCCAGGCAGTAATCAGCTATTTTTGCCAGAAACAAGACATTTCGTAAGTTGATGTTAGGGCTCAGCCACTAAAATGTACTTCAGACCCAAGGATATCATTTTTAATGTGGAGTAGTCACATACAGATGCAACTGAGAATTTTTAAATCATTTTCATGTGAATTTTTTAGCAATAAAATTTTTAAAAACATTTTCATGTGAATTCTTTGAGTAATAAAATTTTAAAATAATTTTCCTGTTAATTCTTTGAATAATAAAATTTTTAAAATCATGTGACTTCTTTGAGTAATAAAATTTCTAAAATAATTTTCATGTGAAAATTTTGAGGAATAAAATTTTTTAAATCATTTTCATGTGAATTCTTCGAGTAATAATGGGACCCTGGAATATATTTTTAAAATAAAGTATTCTCTGGGTAACATGTATATTTAAATGGGACAGCCCTTAGGCAAGGTACTTGGCTTAAAGTTTCATAAAACAGATTGTTGTCAATAAGGTCCAAATCTACAAACTATCATTGAGTCTACATGTCTAATGACTGAGTTACCTTGCATACATAGACCCTACAACCTTATGATCACCTTCTCAATATAATAAGTCCATAATCTTTGTTGTAAGTTAGACCAATTTTCAGTGAAGTGTAATGCTACTGCTGACATGGAAAACATGTTTGACAAGCTCCGAAGTGTGTTCTGATGTATTATGTTCAAGCAGAACCTTTGGCTTTATTGACTTCCATAAAATAAAATCAAAACTTGATTACAATGCATTTTGCATGAACAACATGGGCTGAATAAAGCATCTGCAGAACACCTGTAAATTTAGCCCGATTTCCTACCATATCCACAGAGTCTGATATGAAAGCCTGGATTTGGGCCAAACTATCCTGATTTGAACCTTCTATCCATGATATAAAGCATCATCATAGACCTAGATCTACCAGTACATTATGTTAGATAAGGTGTGTCCAGGTTGTTCATTCAACTCATGATATTAAGTGGGATGACAGACCTAGATCTACCAGTACACTATGTGACATCAGCAATGTGTCCAGGTTATTCATTCTGCTGATAAGTAAGATGACAGATCTAGATCTACCAGTACACTATGTGACGTGAAGATCTATGTCCAGCCTATTCAATCTACCTATGATAATAAATGAGACCATAAACCCCAACCTACCAGTATATTGTTACATTAAATCTGGGTCAAGGCTGAAGGCACTTGAATAAATATAGCAGAGTGAAAATGCATGCAAAGAAGACATGAGAAATGAATTTGGGTCTTAACTATACTTTTTTCAAGCCACAAAGAATATCATGACAATCAACTATGCAGAATGGTCTACTTATTGGATATAAAGAAAAACAAAAATTATATTTGCCATGATTATACTATGAGTATATCCCACTCAGAATATTCACTGCAGTCCACAAAATCAATTAACGATAAATGTTCTACAAGTATATTCCACTCAGAATATGCACTGTAGTCTAATATAAAATCTATTTGCTATAAATATATTACAAGTATATCCCACTCAGAATATGCAATGCAGTCTAATATAAAATCTATTTGTTATAAATATATTACAAGTATATTCCACTCAGAATATACATTGCAGTCCAACAAAATCTATTAGCTATAAATGAACTACAAGTATATCCCACATAGAATGGGCACTGCAGTCTAATATAAAATCTATTTGCCATGAATATTAGTATATCCCACTTCGAATATGCACTGCAGTCTAAAACAAAAGCAGCAAAGTAAAACATTCTGCATAGAGGAAGATGGGACAGGAATGGGTATGGGTCCCATTAAGGGGGGAGGTAGAGAATCTTTAAATTGGGAATACAGTTTATTAGAAAAATTGATAAACTGGAGAATACATAATGACTTAGAAATAGTTTGCTTTGACAGAATCTATGAAATTCTAGTCAATCCATATTTTGATCAGGGTCAATGTCTGGTCTTGAAGGGCCTTTAAAAATTCCCTGGTTAACCCACCTTGATAATGTTGTAGAGTTTTGTCAGACAGGACACAAGTACACTGGTTGCCAGGGGATCCTGAAAATAAACAACAAAGGCTATACATAGAAACTAATCAGCATCATAAAAAAGAATATTTTATACTGCTACAACAAAAAGAAACAGTTACATTTGATTTGTGTACAGTATATAATCTCTGAACAATTTTACTGCTTAAATTCTGAGATGAATCTACCATTGGATGTCAGTTATCTTGTGTGTGTGTGTGTGTGTGTGTGTGTGTGTGTGTGTGAGAGAGAGAGAGAGAGAGAGAGAGAGAGAGAGAATTAATTTTAAAACCCAGATACTGTCACTTGGAAACAACCTGGCCCATAATAGTTTTTCAGATCTGATCTACATTTCACCCCATAAAATGTATGGTAACCTTTACTTTAAAAAGTTGTGTATGATTCCCCTAGGTGATTTATCAAAAAGTTTTTCTGATACATCAAACATGCACATTTTAGTGTATACAGTTTTGTTAATAATTTGTGAAAGAACAGACTGGTCTCTGTATATTAAATGCACATATAAGGGGGGTGAGGGTTAAAATTTTACCAACATCTTTCAATTAAGACCACACACAGAGATAAAAAGTGTGCCACAAGTGGCACACAATGCACTCATTTTGTGACCTTCTCCCTACTAATGACCTTGACCTAGCTAGGGATAAGACTATTGTATGATACTGTGTGGACCTGGATAAGAATGCCATCATAGAGTTTGAGTGACAGCCTGGATAAGGTAACAGACCACTTATAAAATCCCAATGCTGCAACCTTGACCTTGAAACAAGGGGTATGATGGTGAATATAAGAGATCCTGTCAAGTCAAAATTTTTATAAATATCTTCATTGGTTTAAAAGTTATACCTAAACACATGGACATAGGTCAACTGTTTATATTTCTCCTTGCTGTGACCTTGACCTTGAGGCAGTGCCGTATGTAACATAACATCTGGTCATGATATTTAACTGGCTTAAGATTTATTAAAATATCTTCAGCAGGCAAGGACATATTTCACTGAATTACATTTATTCTTGCTGAGACTTTGACCTAGAGGCAGGGCATGTGGTTACCGTACATGACAAACTTTCTAGCCATGATACATAACTCAACAAAGTTTCATGCAAATCTATCTAACCGTTACAAAGTTATCAGGCAGATGATCAAATGTTAATGGATGACCAATCAGACAAACAGATGGACACATGGATGAACAACATCCTAACATAATATGCACCAATAAGAAAGGGTGAATAAAAAGTTGCGGTCATTTACTGAGTATATGGGAATGACCAAATATGATTGTCCTAGGAAGTGGTCTTATCTCAGGGGTGGCTGCAAGGGCAGGTTTAATTGTATTTTTTAATCTTATATACTTCCTATAAGTCTTTACCTTGATTTTCTTGAGGAACTGAGAGAAGTAATCCCTGGATAGTATACCCTGCTGAGAGTCCCGGTACATTGCACTTTCACGACCACTGTTCAACCGTTTGTGCTGTACATTGCTACTAAAGATTACCACAACTGTCCAAATGAAATGTGATAAAATATTATTTGTTTCTGATAAACACTGAGAATATTAACAGCTAATTGTTATGAACAGCCAATTTGCTTCAGTTTCTACAAAAACTAAAATAGTGCTTCTGATGTACATACACATAACTGCAATTTTTTTTATAAAATTAACCTGCATATTGCTCTTCACATAACATGTCAGAACATTTGAAGGTGATGTCTGTAAATTCCTGTCTTTATAAAATTAGTCACCAAAATTAATTTCAGTGTGCTATCAGGTAGAGTAATTTATACTTGGTAACTGCAATATAAAATAGTGGGTAATAACTGCAATATAAAATACTGGGAAATTGTAATATAAAATACTGGATAACTACAATATAAAATACTGGGTAATTGCAATATAAAATAAACTAGGTATCACAATATAAAATACTGGGTAACTGCAATAAGAAATACTATAAAATACTGGGTAATTGCAATATAAAATACTGGGTAACTGCAATAGAAAATACTATAAAATACTGGGTAATTGCAATATAAAAAACTGGGTAACTGCAATAGAAAATACTATAAAATACTGGGTAACTGCAATATAAAATACTGGGTAACTGCAATAGAAAATACTATAATATATTGGGTAATTGCAATATAAAATACTGGGTAATTGCAATATAAAATACTCAGTAACTGCAATATCAAGAGTACTGAAGAAATGAAAATATTCAACATAATATTCCTGCATAATAACTACAAACCCCATTTTGGACAGAACTAGACTCAGTGCAAATATCTTGATCCCAGAAAGTCCTATGGGATGGGAACAGTTAATATCTCCACACACACAACTCACCCCCCATCATAATAATATTCTTGCATTTTACCACTACGCATACCATTACCATTTAGCTGTTAATCAATCCCTTGCATTATCATAAGTTTTCTTCAAATCTCCCAGACTTCTGATAATCAAGAATCTACTGCATTTAAATATCAACAAAATCAGAAAACTAAAATCAGAGAAAAAAATGACAACAGGAATCCAATTTACCAGCTTCCCACAAATCCCTGGCAGGTTTACGAGCATTCTTTACAGAGGGCAGTTCCTTACACAAACAGGACAGCAGTCTGCACAACTGGAATGTAACAAACACTGATCATTTACACAAACAGGACAAAAGTCTGCACAACTGGAATATAACACACACTGAACAATTACACAAACAGGACAGCAGTCTGGACATGGAATATTATAACAAACACTGAACAGTTATCACTTGGTCTATGTGATATATTTAAATATTTAGCTGCATTAGCAACGTTTCCTTATCACATTTGTTAAAATTCTTAACAATTTCTTACAGTAGGAAGTTTAGCCAAGGTCAAAAGCTAAATGCAAGATCTTGATCAAAGCAGCAATGCAAAATGTGTGACCTTCACGCCAAGATCAAATGGAAAGATAATGCATGTTACATAACTGTCTCAGGTTTATAATGATTCAACCCAAGGATGATGAAACTCTATTAGCGGTTTAGAAAATATATGGAAATTTAAAAAATGTAACCTAGACCTTAACACCCATTTCTTATGGGGGTGACCTTGACCCTTTGGTGAAAGTGGCAAGCATGCATGTCACTGAGTGAACTGTGCAAGCCTCTTAATGATTCTTTCAAAGAATGAACAATCTCTATCAAAGAAACACTTAACACAAATTAAAAGAAGCCTGCAAGCAGGTCATATAATCATTAGCTTTTCATAATGCTTGATGAGAATCTATTAAACGGTTTAGAAAATATATTCTGATGAAAAATTTTAACCAAACCCTTAATGAACTGTTCATGCCACAATCACTGCCCATCAAATACAATACACAGACAAACTGCACTTGTTATTTAATTGCATTCTGAACCAAATTTAGTTTTAACAAACAGATAAACGGGTTCCAGTGAGATAATAAAAGAAACTCAGTAATATTCTTACCTCAATGTGACCACTGTCAGTGTTCTCCATATTAAACAAGTAGTCCCAGTCACGGATGTTTAGCAGGAATGCTGCACAGTGTTCCAGAATGTCTGGGCTTGGCTGAATATCTGAAAAGAAAAACAATGGACGCATGGCCAGGAAACAAAAATTCATATATAAAGCAACGGTAAAGCATGTTAATATTACTCAAAACCAAAAGTGAGTGCAATGACATACAAAGCTCTGGAATATGACAATGGCACTTGTAAACACACATCTCTGATACATAAAATATAGGTCTCAGTGACCTAGTTAGTAGAAATAAGTAATGCACTTACTCACATGCATCTTAATAAATTGTTTAAAATCTTTACTATCAGAAGTGCCTGAAAACTGACATTAAAAATAAAACTTCAGCAATGCCATGGAATTCTTTAATATAGATCACAGTGACCTAGGTGAAAGGTATCATTGCTGTACTCATTAATATGCATCTGCTAGCTGTACTCATTAATATGCATCTGCTAGAACAGTTTAATTGATTTTGTGGATAAACTTCCACCAATGCTTCATCCACTTAAGATCAAAATAAAGGTCACAGCAACATAGTTAATTATATGATGCTGTTCTCATTCAGATGTATGACCTATTAAATTATTTTTAATGGTGGCAAGGAATGCATGTTATGAAAAAATTAAGTAACAATATGTGTGTGTTTGTGTGTGCGTGTGGGAGTTTTGGATTTTTAACGTAGCTTTAACAATTTTAAAAACATAATTCAACTTTTCATAACAACAATTATACATACATATGTGACATTAAGCACTACGGAATAGGTCGTAAACTTGATATAATGATAAAAAAAAAAAAATCATTCTATGTACAATATGCAAAAAAAAACCAGTAAAAAAGTATTACATGTAGTAATTAAGAAAATGACTTCCCTAACAAACGACCTGAAGTATAAATAATGATTAAATTGCATTTCATATGGCAGACAGTGAAATTAAGGTATTCATATTCAACATTTTAATTCTACATTTCTCTGATTCATATACCATTGTTCTGACCATCCTTGTAATAAAAATATATTTAAAATAAGACGGAACAATAACTGAATGGAATTATAGGTAAAATATAATGTAGCTATAAAAAACATTTTGGGATCCAAGCAAAGTTATAATAAGTGTTCGTTATAAAAAACAATGTACTACTGTTGGGTCCCATGTAAGTACTAATTGGATGGATGGACACATCCACAGGTATATATAGTCATACCTTGACCCAGCCTGACTGTTGTTATGCAAGTTTTAGTTTTCTTAATTAAGTCTTGAAGCGTGGCATTTTCCCCAAAGGATTCATTCATCAGATACTGAAGGTGGTCTGCCAATAAGATCTGCCAGCGGATGAGTTTTGAAAGCATGTAAGACATGTCAGCAACTACATTGTCTGCTATTCCCAACAGCTGACGTGCACGCTCAAATATCTGAAAAACATTTATATATAACTTCAGATGTTAACAATGTAATTATTCAGGGTCTTTCAGTCCTGAGGATACAGGAAAAATGACAGTGGCCAGAAATCAGAACAAAATCTTGTTCAGCTCAATAAAATGAATAGGCTAATGTCTCATCCAAAACTTTTCCAAAATCAATTCAGTTATAATATTAAATGCCCAGTACATTTCCAACATCTTGGATTATTTAGATTTTTTTTTTCCCCAAATAATATAAATGATTCAGATATGGCCTTGATAAAGCCCATCAGTAGGTGTTACAATTATATGACCCCTAAGTAGAAGGTAAAACAAAACTTTTAAAAATCGTGTTTTTATTTTTATATCATCAGCAATGGATTCCCATTAAGACATCTCTGCATTATGGGAAAACACCACCACCCAAAAAACAATTAAAGTATCAGTTTTGGTCTGAAAACGTGGCAAAGACCAAATTCTTCCTTTTTGGCAGTTTCACATCTTTGTGATCTTAAAAAAAGGCATCATTACACCATTAGTTTTACAATGATACATATTACTCGAGTATTTAAAATTTGTGTTTAGTTGGTGAATGTTCTCAACTGTACTCATGCCTAACAAATCAAGTAACAATTAAATAAATAAAATCAGGCATAAAAACATTTTTGGAGAGCTTGTTGAGTATTAAATTCCACCACTTTGAAATTAATTAATGATTAATTAATATTCAAAAGAAATCAATGTTGTACAGGTAATATCAATTTAGACTTATTAAGAATTACTTTTATCTGATCACTCTTTCTGATTATTTTAAAGAACTATACTCGAAACTCAATTCCAATAACAGAAAATGAAAGAAATGCTGATGCTGTCATTGCACTATATGCAGCTACATGGCTTTTTTATCAGTTCTTTCACCTGGCTGGGCAAGGTTTAATTTGTGACATTTACAGTGATAAAACTTCTATATGCTGGCTTGATTTGTAAAATACTACCCTGCAGAACATGCCATCATGTTGCCAACCTATTAGCCTGCCCATCATAAGCTATAACTGTACATGCTAGAGAAACAATATGGCCAATAGTTAATTACTAAACTTGCAATTTATGCAAATTAACTAATACAAAATTGAAGTCCCTTGATTTGTTTTAATCATCCAGTCCTCAATAACATAAATAACCACTCATTGGTATTTCTGGTTACCAACTGAGTTTAAAGTCTGGATTGATACAAAAATTCTCAATTTAGCAATTAGAATAATTCCAATTTAATTTTACATTTCATCTGAATCTTACTTCTTAATGCATATATAATAGGAAATCAATTTGCCGGTAGCAACAACATCTTCATCAACTATAAAATTTTGTGCAATGATTTTAAGTCTAAGCAGTTTATGGGTAATATATAGCATTGTGTTCAGCCATTTTCATCTGCATTGCTGACCTTGACCTCCATGCAGTGACATGCCTTCCCCACCAGGATGAATGCATATGCCTGCTCTGGACTGGGTGGAAGCTTCCGAAGAATGTCCAGGATTTCAAAGGGAACTTTCCACTGAAATTACAGTTTCATACACTTCTTTAGTACTAAGAGGACTTTTCCTGACCTTCGTGCCAAATACTGAAAATAAGGGGAACTAATTACTGTGAAACCTAAACTGTACACCATTAAGACCAAATACTTTGGCCACTTTAAGAAGGTGGTTCATGTAAATAGTTCTACTATAATAAGTCTTAATGGTACCAAAATATGTGACCAGTTTGCAGATGAAGCCAGGTAAAAGAAAGGTTGATTTATAGAGATGGCCCATGTAGAGAGCTCTATTATTATTAAAAAGGCCTTGTTGGGCCACAATATAAGACCAGTCTGCAGATGAAGCCAGGTAAAAGAAAGGTTGATTTATAGAGATGGCCCATGTATAGAGCTCTATTATTATTAAAAAGGCCTTGTTGGGCCACAATATAAGACCAGTCTGCAGACAAAGCCAGGTAAAATAGAGACTGATTTATAAAGATGGCCCATGTATAGAGCTCTATTATTATTAAAAAAGGCCTTGTTGGGCCACAATATAAAACCAGTCTGCCTATGAAGCCAGGTAAAATAGAGGTTGATTTATAGAGATGGCCCATGTATGGATTTCTATTATTATTAGAAAGGCCTTGTTGGGCCACAATACAAGACCAGTCTGCAGAATGAAGCCATTTCTCTGTCACAGTTTTTGTTCATTTTAACATCACTTTTAACATTATTGGCTATATCATTCAGAGCATGGGTGGGTATCAGACCTGTAACCCTTTGATTACAAAGTCTGATGCTCTACCAACTGAACCCATCATTAACAGAGAGGCCAGTTTACAGTAGAGACACTGTACATTGATTGGGGTTATCTATGGATGGTTTAGTTTTGACCTTTCTAAAGACCTTTATCCACACAACACTCAAATTATGTGCCTTCAATAAACAAATTATTTCTAAACAGTTAACAAAATAAACCATTTTTATAATGAGCAACGGTCCTCCAATAAATATGATAGATATTAATTGCTATGTATGTTGATTTATTTGTTCATTAATAACCAATTAATAGTTGAGTTTTAGTATGTAGTATCAAACACGCAATGTCCACCTTTATATAACAGATACTTTTACAAGGCAGCCACCTCAGTAAAAGATATACCTTTATATGTAGGCCACCTATATAAGACATACCTTTACAAGGCAGAAACCTATATAAGAGAGAAGCCTTTATAAGATAGATACCATTATATCCTACCCACCAATATAAAACAGATACCTTTATAAGATAGCTAACTACATATGGCATATACCTCTATAAGTCAAACACTTACATAAGACAGCTACCTTTACAAGACAGATACCTTATAAGACAGCCATATAGATACATTTATGAGACAGACACGTATAAGATAGATAAATTAAAAGACAGCCATATAGATACATTTATAAGACAGACATGTATAAGACAGCTGCCTTTACAAGGCAGATACCTTATAAGACAGCCATATAGATACATTTATAAGACAGACACGTATAAGACAGATACCTTATAAGACAGCCATATAGATACATTTATAAGACAGACACATATAAGACAGATACCTTATAAGACAGCCATACAGATACATTTATAAGACAGACACATATAAGACAGATACCTTATAAGACAGCCATATAGATACATTTATAAGACAGACACATATAAGACTGATACCTTATAAGACAGCCATATAGATACATTTATAAGACAGACACATATAAGACAGATACCTTATAAGACAGCCATATAGATACATTTATAAGACAGACACGTATAAGACAGATACCTTATAAGACAGCCATATAGATACATTTATAAGACAGACACATATAAGACAGATACCTTCATAATACAGATACCTATATAAGATGGAGACCTTAACAAGACAGACACCTATATAAGAATTACCTTTACAAGACATATCCTACAAGACAGACACCTATATAAAAATTACCTTTAAAAGACATATACCTGTAAGACAGACACATATATAATACATATACCTTTATAAGACAGACACCAATATAAAACATATCCCTTTATAATGCATACACCTATATAAGACAGATACCTTTATAGCACAGATTCTAAGACAGCCACCAATAAAGAGAGATATCTTTATAAAGATAGATACCTATACATGACAGATACCTTTAATAAGTCACACATATATTGAAAACAGATACCTTTATAAGGCAGACACCTTTACAAGACAGACACGTAGGGGAGACAGATACCTTTATAATACAGACATCCATATAAAACAGATCACTTTATAAATGTTACGTGACTAGGCTTGTACAAAGTAACAAAGAAAAGAGTGAGGCCAACAAGCTTTGTAAATTTAACAAAATAATTTATTTTCCTAGAAAACAAGGTAAAAATATGAAAAAGGACTTACGGTTTGGGAATATAATCCAAAAATTAATCCTAGAATTTAAAAATATAAGTCCTATCACTAAAAAGTTCTAATTGAATCCAAGTTCGAATCTCGATGAAGTTCCAAGATGGAAGGCGATGACGTCCTCTATAACCAGTTTTGTGCTGATGTGTCAACATTTCCTTGTTGAGTCACCAAGAATATAATTCTGGCTTTAAAATTCTGATTAATTTTTAGTAAACGTCTTTGTCCAAGAATTTCAGTGAACACACGTGATGAAGTCTCCAAGGAAAATAAATTATTTTAAATAAATAAAATTCAATTCAAATGGCAACAACAGGAATACCTTTCAGCCTGAAGGTATAATTTACAACTGACTCAGAAACACTGAGATTGAGTATTAAACCCAACTAAGACCGCAATTTCAGACCCGCGTGATGGAACACGTGATCACCCAGCTCGAACAGCGCAGTAAAAAATATGTCAATTATCATGTACTCTAGTATAGCCTTAGCTAAAAATCAATGATTCCCACATTGGAAATGAATTTAAAAATAAAATGTTGTTTATTCAACTAACATGCAGGCCAAGTATGACCTTGATTACAACCACTGATTTTCACTCAGTGTTTACGAATTCAATATCAAGGTCAGGTACTAGGTCAGCTAAAAATACAATGTAGCAATCATTTTGCATTCTAATCAGGCTAAAAGAACTGAACTGAATTTACTAGGAAAAATGTCAAATCCAGTAAAAAAATTATCATTACAATAAAATGTAATTAAACAAAAATAAAATAAAAAGAAATTTAAAACTAACACACAAATAATTTAATTACATATACGTAGCAATGAGACAGACACGAATATAATATAAATACCTTTATAAGACAATATTTGTAAGACAGATAGCTTTATAAGATAGACATCTTCATAAGACAGATACCTTTATAAAACAGACACCTATATAAGACAAACAGTTTCACCAGACATACAAATATAAAGGGCCAATGCCTTTATAAGACAACCAATTCAACAAAACAGATGCCTATATAAGACATACCTTTATAAGACAGCCAATTCAACAGGACAGATGGCTATGTAAGACATACCTTTATAAGACAGACACCAATACAAGGCAGATCTCTTTATATGACAGACACATATATATGA
>JAECUM010037413.1:0-10719 GCA_016617855.1 Megalonaias nervosa
TTGTTTTCTCTCAACCAACCTTGATATGAAACGATTCCTGTTATATTATAGAGAGTGATCACAGCAACCAATGTTAATATTGTAAAGACCTCGATGCTGTTAGGCAAGGAGCTGTCACTAATCCGATAAAATGCCGAAAATGAAATGTGCTGACGATGACGTAACTATACACATGGTAATATATACGGATTAAAATAAGCAAATCAAACAGTAAAGAAGAAGATACTTTGTGTTCAGTCAGCTTGTTAGACTGGCTGATTAACTCATTGATTGTCTGAACTATTAGTCGATTGAACAAGAGAAGAAGCAGATGTGCATGCTTGGAAACGGCATTTAATATTCAGATTAATGCACATACTGAAGGCAAATCCGAAGGTAGGAACTAAGGCAACTATATATAAGTCTATTCAATGATCAAGGTGATGGTATTAAGCTAATCGTTAACCTGCAGACTAGCGTGGATCTCTTAATGGATTGTATACCAGTTATATATTTGTAGGTTACTGCATTTGTATAGGAAAATATGAACGAGTTTTTCGGATGGCTATACTGCACGACCTTGGGAGTGCAGTATATCCATCCGACAAAACGAGTTCATATTTTCCCATACAAATGCAGTAATCTTTTAATTATATGCTCATTTTCTTATTCTACCCAAGGCTTAAATATATTTAAAAAAATATACCACAAGAAACAAAATAACTGAATGTATGCTGTATTCCAAACAAAATACACAAGCGTAGCTGCATTATTACACAACAACATTATTAATGCGCACGTAACTCCTCCCAGACAAAACTTGAAGTTGGTCGCGCGCTAGACATAAATTTCGAAAGAAAATGGCGTTTGGTCTATTTGAAATTGAAATTTGGAGTAATATTGTTAATGCCAACAACTTTTCCATTTGATCTGGAATGAATACGTTTTCGTAATTTTGTCGATTAGACGCAATTTCGTGATTATGGTCTGGATTTATCTACATGAAGTAACTTACATCGGATTCCAGCAGCGTCCGCCCATTTAATCGTATTGAAGTGTGTTAACATCAGCGTGCGTGTTTCTGTTCTGTCATTGAATGATTCAGATCATAATATGGGGAAAATATGAAGTCTTTCAATTTCAATTATCGAAACGACGCTGTGGAATTTAATGTTTATTTCATTTTGAGTGCAGTAAGGAAGATGTAACTGCACTTGGAATAAAGTCGAAATTACAGTACAATTTCTAAATGTGTAATCAAGCTTGAGAACCCATGACATGGTTCATGTAATTCGGATTTGCAGAACTACTAAAGTACATTTTGAGGAAATTCAGGATGTAAAATTGTAAGTATATTTTTGCCATTTTTATTACCAGCTAAAGAAGACAGTTTATATCTTATAACTTGCATGTTATTGTAAGGACCCTATCTGGTGTCTATAGCTAGCCTAAATCTGAAACATTGTATCAAAAAAGTTAGCGCGAAATGTGCCAAAGCAGTTTGTATGTGTCAGTCAACTGCTTTAGTTCATTTAGAAACAATTTGTTTGTTTACAATAGAAAGTAGTTCCTTTATTCGCGTGAATGCAGTATGAATTGAGCGCGAGGAGTTCCGTATCGCAAAATATTGCACGATTCTGACAATGTAAAGTTAACGGAGAAAAACATGAGCATATAATAAATCTTGTTTTCTCACGACTAACTATTGTTCTCAGTACACGTTATATAAGCAAGCTTGTTTCTAGTTAGGATAAAATATTATTTTAAAATGATGATTTATATCTGTACCGCAGATAATGCCCTATGATAATGAACTCAGAAGTTTACAATATGCTAAACAACTACATTACTTTTGTTAATAAAGTTACAAATAAAATTTCAATCACACGTTTATTTCAATCTATCAAACAACTTGCTGATCATTGGTCATTAAATTTACATTTGGATATCAAAAAATCATCTGTATACGATAAAAGTACGTACGATGTGTTGATTTTAATGGTGCTTGAGGATTTTACGTACTCTAAGTATGCTACAGGAATAAAAAAAAACGTTTACAAATGATTATTATCTAAATGGGATAACATTTCTTGTTACTAACTTACATTCTGCCTCGACTTATTTATCTCACATACTTTTACTACGTCGTTGGAAGTTTGTTTCTAACGTTCTTTTTTCAAATAGACTTTGTTATCATTATATGAGAGGTACTAAAAATATGCAGTGAGAAATATGACGAGGTTTGGCTTTTTGCGATAGAGGATTTTAGATCATGGTTGCAATATTGTTTTGTTTTTTGTTGGATATAAACTCGTTATGTATCCTGTTCTGTTCAATTGAAAAATTGGTTAGATAAAGTCCTAATATTCGATATTGTACTCTAACATACTTATTTCAAGCTGACAATGCTGTCATTATATTGGAGTTACTAAAAGTATGAAACTCAAAATAAATTGATGTTTGGCTGTTTGGAATTGGGCGTTCTGGACAATGGCTGCGATATTTATAGGTTACTGCATTTGTATGGGAAACTATGAACGAGTTTTTAGGATGGAAATACTGCACGACCTTGGGAGTGCAGTATATCCATCCGACAAAACGAGTTCATATTTTCACATACAAATGCAGTAACATTGTTATTATATACTCATTTTCTTATACAACCTAAGGCTTAATTATAAAAACAAAAATACACTACAAGAAACAAAGTAACTGAATGTATGCCGTATTCCAAACTAAATACACAAGCGTAGATTGATCATTACACAACAACAACATTATTAATGCGCACGTAACTTCGCCCAGATAAATTTGAACTTGGTCGAGCGCTAAACACAAGTTTGGAAAGAAAATGGCGTTATTGCTCTACTTAAAATTGCAATTTGGAGTCATATTGTGAATAAATGCGCATTGCAACAACTTTTCCATTTGTTCTGGAATGAATAGATTTTGGTATTTTTGTCGATTCTGCGAAATGTCTTGATTATGGACTTGATTTGTCTATACCAATTCTACATGAAGTACATCGGATTGAAGCAGCGAGGAGCAGCGTGTTGATATCTGCAAGTATGTTTCTGTTCTGTCATTGAATGTTTGAAATCATAATGTGTGGAAAATACGACGTCTTTCAATTGCAGTTATCAAAAAAACGCTATTTAATCTAATGTTTATTTCATTTTGAGTGCAGTAAGGAGGATGTAATTGCACTTGGAATGTAGTCGAAATTATATTACAATTTCGAAAGTGTAATCAAGCTTGAGAACCCATGATATGACTTATGTAATTCGGATTTGCAGAACTAAGAAAGTACATTTTGAAGAAATTCAGGATGTAAAACTATAAGTATATTTCTGCCATTCTTATTACCACCTAACGAAGACAGTTTATGCCTTGTCACTTGCACGTTATTTGTAGGAACCCTATCTGGCGTATATCGCTAACCTAAATCCGCAACATTGTATCAAAAATGTTAACGCGGAATGTGGTAAAGCAGTAGGTATGTGGCAGTCCACGAAACATCTGCTATAGTTCATTCAGAAACAAATTTAATCAACCAAAAACGGACAGGGTCTACTACACGAGTGTACATGATTTTTTTACAAAGTAGTTCCTAATACACTATTGGGCACACGTGTAGCGTACGTGAGTTCAATATGAAGTGCACGTGAGTGCAATATCGTACAATATTGGACTATTCTGATAATGTAAACTTAACCGAGACAAAACTGAGCATATAGTGATATTTCGTTTTAGACCATGACTCATTATGTATGTGTGTGCGTGTGTGGCTTGGATTGTTTAACGTAGCTTTTAAAATTGTTCAGTCATATCGCTATTATTTTTGCAGTGTGGCAGTTTATAGTGATGTCTAGCACTGGGGCATGATGCTGCAGACATGTAGCATCATGTCCCATCCAGCCTCATTATCCTGACACCATGGCGACCAGTCCTAACACTGAGCTCTTAATGCTGAGCGCCTAGCGAGGCAGCTGTTAGTACCGTTTGTAAAAGTCTTCGGTATGACTCGGACCAGGTTCGATCCCACGACCTCCCGCATCCGAGGCGGACGCTCTAACCATTAAGCCACCGGACCGATGAACTCATTATGTACTGTGTTCAGTTAAATCCAATACATAGCAGACCTAACAGTCTATAAAGGTTTATCTCTCAGCCTCCAATTAATTTACATGAACTTATCCATCATTCAGCTATTATATCTTATTGAACGCTAATTTTGTTTTATTGTAATTGATATTCAAATGTTCAATATTGCATTCTTTCTTATTATTAAAGAAGTATGGTTGGCTAAAATCGTGTTAGAAAGGTAAATATAGTTGCACGACTAATAATGAGGAATGAGCATAACTGCTGACTTAAAGCTATACTTTGAAAATCGAGTACAGAGTATTGATTGGTGAATTATTCAGATAGAAATTAATAACTTCATGATGACTCCGCTCAAGTGTTTCAATATAATAAACCCGTCTATCTGGAGGGTGGAATATGGAACGTAATTCACCTTACAAAACATGAAGACATCAACAAGAACGTACTGATTTGCAGCTGTATCCAAGCAACATATAAGCGCCGACAAACTCGAAATGATGACTGCTAGGTTATGTGATCGTTATCTATTAATCTATATATAAGAAACACCGGCTATATTTGGACCATTATATTTAACTTATTAGAAAGGTCTGAAGCCAGCCACTTTTTTAAAATTCACTTTTAAACTGGAATTTCAATTACCGAAATAAATTCGTTCAAATATATTCATAGTCTTGCAACATCAACCATACTCAATGGCAGACAGACGTCACTGCGCATGTTCTTTGCCTTGTTTTAACGTCAGGCTGTTTGCTTTGTTTTAACGTCAGGCTGTTTGTTCTAATTGATTGAAGTTATGAAGATAAAGATTTTACTGGGTTGTATACTATTAATTCGGCATTCAAAAAATATGTAACGCATCCATTTTGTTTCTCTGTCTTCTAAATGTTTCATATAACGGTTATCTTTGGTTAACATAGCCTACATTAAAAGAGTTTTAATAATAATAATAATAATAATAATAATAATAATAATAATAATAATAACCATGTAATATCTCCTCCAAAGCAACGAAACTTCCCTTTGATAGTAAATCGAAATAATGGATATCTAATAAAGTTTGGTTGTTATGAAGATGTCAGTCAAATTTGTTTCAAACTAGGATAGGAAAGGTATATCATTGTTTTTCATTTTTTTCCTATAAAGAATTGTAGCCATAGGTTATTGAAGAAAAACAGTATTCATAAATGAGAATATGGTAAGCAGAATATTAGCAGAAGAAATTATGTTGTGCGCAGCAATGGCTGCATTGTGTATTGGCAGATTTATAACATTTTCACATATTATGACATGTTTTCCATAAACAAAACTTTAAAAATGCATCATTTCTTTTAGCAAAACATCATACATCTTCAAACGATGATCATTGCTGTCAGTGATAGATGGATATAATTGTTCGTGTTTGAATGATCCATGTGAAATCTGATCTTAAATGATCGCGTTTATTTTGTGAACTTTCATAATTTAAAGCCAAAGATGTATTTCTGGATGACTACGGCCAGGCTCAATATTGCACAATGTTTGTCTGCATATATTGACAAGCTATTAGAAACATGTCCACATGACATTAGATACTTTAACATTCTGTCTTTTATATACAGCACAATGAAACATTTAACGGAGGATATAAATCCATATAAGTTATTTCACTTTGTGTTCTGTATTGTCAATTTCAACAATGTCGTATAATAAGAATAATAAATCTAGCGTTACAAGCCGTCAATACTGGTATTGATGTCCAAACGCTGACTGAATCGGGTGAAGTGCATTTTATTGGAAGGAAAAGGCAACTAATCATTTGCGACATTTGCTGCGGAGATGGTCTTTGCAACGATGATAACTGTATGTCAGTGAGAAGGAAGTGTATATGAAGAGATAATCATATGGTGAAAGAACAATGAATTCTTCACTTAATTTTAAGATTGGAAGAAAGATGGGCTTCCTTACCAGCAAAGCATATGTAAAACTATAAGTCTTCAACAAAGCAGTTCCCTCTGTTATTCCTATACTCAATCATTTGTGCATGGAACAGTGTACATACCAAACACGATCTCTTCCTAAGGGATATACCAGAATTAGTAAACAATAGTCACATGTACTATGAACAGTCAACCCTTAAATCGTATCACAAAGTTTGAAGGCTCTATCTGAAATACCGTTCGAGCATTATAGATATATTTTTTCGCACATAAACTAGCCTTGGTACGTCTTGACTTCTTAATGTACCTGAGAAGAAAAGAATGAACATGTCTGTAAATATGTGTGTTGCGGGATGGAAAACTAATTCCATGGATACACACATGTATATAGAGTCGTATAGTCAATGAGGGTAGTTATAAGTCCAAAAATCTACTTTCACCTACTTTATCCAGCGTTCCCCTAACTTAAAATACCATTTATATCATCACTGCATATATTTTTGTTTAAATAACAAATTAGTGATAGTAGTAGTAGCAGTAGTAGTAGTAGTAGTAGTAGTAGTAGTAGTAGTGGCATGAACATTTGCAGAAGTAGTTGAAGCAGGAATTACAAACAATGAATTCAGTAGGAAGAGATTTCACCTCTTATTAATATTAATCCGTATTATATTAAATGGTATATTAGCAATATTTGATTCACACTTAATCATATATTCAATAATTATCATTCTTATTATTATTTTTATTATTATTATTATTATTATTGCAGCAAGACTCGTCGCATTTACCCGCGCAGGGAAATTTAACTATACATTTCTAAAACTCATATTATCACATAGTCGGTACACTTTGCCTACAGTGTGTGCAGTTTCATATTTTTGTTATTATACGTGTGAACAGATCACTTTAATGATTCTGATTCTTCCAAATAAGCCCAAGAAATTATTGTACAGTATTCTCTTTACTGATTGGCTGCGATCGTGGGAAAACTTTTTAACCCCGCCTTCTGGAATTGTTTGTTTTGAATGAACATTTTTGGCCGCCATTTTTTGATTCGACTCGCGAAAGAGAATTGGGAAAAAATGGTCTCGTCCAGTCTCAATATTGCCAATTTACCCTTATAAGGGTTTGTTATGTCATGTATAACATATCATAACATGAAAAATGGTAAAACCCCCAAAACAAGACCAATAACAATAAGTAAAACTATTGCTTAGATGATAACGAGGGTGGGGGTGGGGATGAATTTGCGGTAGCATGGAATTGACCCTATATACAAGAATGGTTTAAATGTGAACTTACTGAAGTAAATAAACTCATCTTTGGTCACAGAAGAATGTAGACATAAACCGGTCTCCCCAACAGACAGAACTTTATCCAGCCACAGCATATTTACGCGATAAATATGTAATGCAAGTCGGACTCAAAAAGAGATTTGTTTACGTCTTCTGTACAATCCAATGTTCCAAATCAAATACTGCAAATATCCAGTCACAAATACTTTGCCGTAAATATGTGTATTTCTGCATCCAGTAATCTTCTTCTCACAAAAAATATCGCAACAATGCAACATTTAGTTGTGATGTGGAACATTTCAACCTAAACACTGTTACTGTGTTGTGTAGGCCAACCCCCAACCAGTACTGTGCACCGTATCAAACAATGTGACATCACACGCATTGGACATTTTGTGTTAACAAATGTTTTTGCCTTTTGTAAAATGTTCTGTTTATTTGGATGGACGATTATTCTTTGATTTATAGTTATCAAAAATGTATAATGTACTTTTACTATTTCAACGTCTGTTATAGAAAAATAGGATATATATATATATATATATATATATATATATATATATATATATATATATATAATCCTGTCTATATTTTATTCAAGGGACGGATAACCGAAACAATTCTGTGTAAACTAATATGATATGTGCAAATTATTATAGCTAAATGTTAAGCATATAATAGACACAATAATCGATATCCTATAAGAATCTACCTATATTCATTCTGAACGAATTAGTGTCTTACCGTCCATGAATTCATTCGAAATTTTCATCAATATCAGCAAATGGCAAACATTGCAACACATTTCTGGACAGCCTAAAAAGACTGACCCTTTCTCAGGAGATTCATCTTGCATGCAACCTACAACGTTCGTTTCTAAATATAATGTGCTTATTGTGCGTATTGCGAATGAAATTGATGTGGATGAAACAAAAGTCTGTCACCAGACACACATAAACACACGCACACACATAAACACACACACACACATACTGACAGACATGTTCTCTTTTGTATAAGAACCTCATCAAGTACAACGTAAAGAACATAATATGAAATGACCAAATTTAGTCAATAAAATACGTGAAGACGTACGTGGATTCTTGTTTGAACAGGTGCTTCTAAACTGATTACTTTGTCTTTGAAAGACATTTATTTTTCATTCTCTCTTTCTTAATATTATAAAGGACATAATTAATTCATAGTTATTAACGGCATTTTAAATTACACACGTAATTCATTAAGGTATTCGTGATACTATTTTATTTCCACATACATTTCTTAGAAAATTTATTTTACATCGAATTTGTTAAAAATGTATTTGAATCGCAACGTTTAATATGTCTGAATAAATCTTTGCTGGCACCATATTTACTCATATCATGTTCAGACCAGCTGCGGACAAGACAGGTCTTGATCTGCTGTCAGATCATGCACCTTCAGATGAGACTCTATGTTGGCCTACTGATTATGCCTAATAAACTGCATATTCCCAGATCTGCCAGCTCAGGGTCTGTGCAGTATAGAATTGAACTAAGTATATGGATAGTAGTTCACTTTCCATTTCATTTTGCAACGTAAAACATTTGTCGATAATCCTAAGTACATTATGCAAATTGTGTAATTTAATTGTCATGCATTGCTCTAGAATCGCTATGGTCCTGGATACGTATTGAATTTATTCCACTATTGTATAAGAATATTCATATTTTATAACTTATTTCTAATTCAATTTCTGTCATATTTAATTTCCATTTGAGTTAATACAGTTACCATTAGGTTGTTATGCTCAGAAGTTACAGCTATACAGATTATGCAAAGTTTCACATCCAAGTCAGCTTGGACCTGCATTGTAACGGCATAGTTATACGTTAGTTACTAGTTAGTATTAGTTATATAGTTATATTATATTTCGGAACATTTTTGCATAGCCAGCACAATGTTACCCATAAACATCTCTTTCTCATACGCCCAGGTTGTTTCGTACGAACAGATAATTCTTTAAGGTCATCATATTGGAGTCAATACCAATAGTTTCCTAAAATCCAACATATAAACAATTAATTGTTTGTAACCAATGCAAATGGGCAATGCCTTAAATTACTTTTTTATTTATAGTTTGTTATATATTAAAGCAATTACTGTCTGGTAAACTCTTTGTGGCCCCACACAAGTCACATCCTCCTACCATTAATTTGTTATATCGCTACAGAGAATTCTTTTCGACCATCCCAATGGGACCTCACGCAATATACTACTAGATTCGTATATACCAAGAGTGAATTTTTTGCAAATCCTATGCAAGTTTCTTATTACCCTTGCAAGGAAATCTGGAATACCATTATGGATTTCGCTTGAAGTAAAACGTGCAGATTGTAGTCAATAATTACGCACTTCAACTCTATGAAGCTATTAGCAATCTGAAATTGCCATTGTGAACACTAATCAGCATAAAGATGATAATTTCAGAATACAGTGACCATCACCTGGACATATAGGCACCAAATTAAGTTATAAGTATTTTGCTATTGGTTCGGCTTCCCTTTTAGCTTTAAGCGTTTATTCTCTCTAAAATTCAAATTCTTCTTTTAATCGGTACTTATATCTATTTAGCATGTATCTACCGGCCTAATGACCGATCAAAAGGAAAAGAAAACAAAACACAAAAAACAGCAACTGAACATTCACTTAATGATCTAATAGTAAAGTTATCTTAATGATTCATATTTTTTTCTGATTATATACAAACAAACATATTTTTTCTTAAACTCCTGCTGCAAAAATTAGTATTGTTGACAACTCCTAGTAGTTAGATTTTACTGCATGAAAGATACAGGGTTTGAGGAACCATATAGTGACAGAAAGTACTGGAATAAAAGAGTACTGATCAAACATCATGCCCTCTCCCCTCTACATGCTACTAGAAATAACAGTATGTACATAACATGCAAACATATATGTGGCCATGAGCTAAATGCAATATCTTACTCTGAGCTAGTAAATGTGCAATATACGTCACAAGGACCTCTTTCGTATGCATTTGGTACCAAATATTCATACACTAATGTAGTACAAAGTTTCAGACGGTAAATGAAGAAATATGGGTCACAGGGACATACCTTAAAGCTGGAATCATAATTCTCATAAAGATGCATCATATCACCACGATTCATGATTCAAGATATGACAATATTCTATGGAATTTTTTGAAACATATGCGGTCATGAGACAAATGTAATAACAAAACATAAGCCAATCAGATGTGAAATGTATGTCATATGGAGCTTCTTTTCTTAACGGCATGGTACTACTAGAGGTTCGTATAATGAGCTGAACTCAAGATTTAACCTAAGCTAGTGTAATCTAGAACAAACTCTGTCGGTTCTAGAATTAACAAAATCCCAGAAATAAACTTTAAG
>JAECUM010037415.1:0-11908 GCA_016617855.1 Megalonaias nervosa
TTTATTTTTTTATTTTTTTTATTTTTTTGCTTCTTTTTTTTAAAACTGGAATCATCAGCATAGATGATATCTTTGTTTTCTTCTTATTTGAGAAAAGCAACATATACATTGGAAAGGAAGTAAAGCTTTCTCACTCATATCAGAAAAGACATACCATGGATTTTGCACACATGAAACCGTAACCATACACCTTCGGCGATAGCTAGCTATCACAACGCAGGAACAAGAGTATATCAAATGAACAATGGCCATGTGATCTAGATATGGACAGGTAGACACTTATACGCATTTCTCAGTTTGAACTACATGACCGTCTTCTGGCCACGGCCTTTGATAATTAAATATTGGTGTCATCTTCACAAATTCTTATGGAAAGTAGAGTGCCATGAAAAGTGGGCTGTCTGACTAGTAAAACATGCATGTTATTTTAATAGGTACAATGCCACAATGAGGTCAGCAAGTCCATTCGATACAATTTTGTGCAAGAGGTTTTCTGATAGTATATACGAAAAATATATTGCGTTAAAACGGCTGATATTTTATGGAATATAGCAAACTTATATACAGCAAACATTGAGAGACTGCAAAGAACAGTAAAAACTAATTGGTAATATTGTAGTAATAATAGAAAGTCGAGTTTTATAATTTGATTTAAATTATTTTAGACATTTTTTTGCTATATTTTTCTTCGATCTAATACGAAAAATACTGAGTAGGGTTTTAATTCTCTTTTAGGTGCTGGAGTTTTTTATTATTCAAGAATTGACATCGTCCGGGTTCATAGTACTGTTTGAGTACGTGGTGTCGGGTTTTTAATAATTATAAAACCTACGTTATAAATCCAAATCACACACACACACACACACACACACACACACACACACACACACACACAAACGATCGGACAGAACGAGAATGCTGTACTCGCTTTTAGCAAAAGTCCATTTAATCTTACATGCTTGATACTGTGTTCGATACTGATATTCAATCCGTATTTCTGTATCGCACACCCAGATAGATATATTTCAAGGTTGTCATTGATTTCAACGCGTCGATATTCTTCAATGCAACAAAATCAAACTTGTTTATATCGCTGTTTGTTTTTCATCCGCTTCACACTATATAAAGGAAAATATGGAGAGGGAGTATTAATAAATACAAAACCACATTCGTATTTTATTCATAACTGGTTGAAAAACGCTTTTGATATGGCGATTTTTGTCTTTGCCTGATGGCCTCTACGTACTCTGCTTGATATCACACTCGTTCTTTCGGCAGATTTAGAAGAAAACACGCATGCGAACTTTATAGGATACATGCATAGAAGCTAATGGTACATCAGCACAATCTTGGCTAGATAGCACAAGCCGGGTAGCAAAAAATGGTACAATCAAAAACTTGTCAAAATCCTTAGGAAGATAAACACATCCAAGTAAAAATACAAATATGCACAATTAGACAAAAATGGTTAATATACTGCAAGCACTCCTAAAAATGGTGTACAAAGTAAATATACCGTCACAATAAGGTAAAACTCTTAAAATAAAATAACATAAAAAGCAAGGTCAAATTTGTTCCGTACAAACTACGCTCTTTCAAAAAGTCAAAGGAATTGGAAATCGAAAGCTTCAAATAACCGTTTCCATGTAGCATTTATCCATTTTTAGTATTATTTAAAAAAGGAAAATATTAGCAATTTTACCGGACGACAAATTGTGTGTTGTGACTTTATTCTGTTCCACACAAACAAAAGAAACAAAAAAGGTTTGACCGAACGTATACCATTCTAAGCAGACAGTAAAGGAGACATACGGATTCAAACCCGTGTGAAAACAACTTCGGAATGAAGAAGTCGCAAAGTATCAGCGTGCAGATTTTAGATAACTGTGTCAAATCGCAAATCGAAAAAAGAAGATGCTTGAAATGGTTTCACCAAAGAGCAACGTATTATGTAAGTTCGTTGTACAAGTGGCACATGCAAATGAAAACACCGTATTATGTAAGCTTGTTGTACAAGTGGTGCACCAAATGAAAATAACGTATTATGCAAACTCGTTGCATAAGTGGCACACGCAAATGAAAAGAAAGGCTGGCACTTCTTGATCAAGAAAACAGTCACGAGCAATACGAGAGCGTGTGTGTGTGTGTGTGTGTGTGTGTGTGTGTGTGTGTGTGACGTCTATGACAGATGAAGACTTTCGCATCGTTAAATATGCAATTTGCAAGGATTTTTATTTGGGACATATAACTTTTCAGAACAGCCTAACGAAAGAAGTTAAACTGAGTAGAGCTGGAAGAATGCTATTGCGGCTACAAGACGGGTTGGTCGCGTAACGTCTTGTTGCACGACACATGCTGTTACAAGTTGTGTCCTGTCTCCTTGCCAGACAGTGAATTAGCATGGATGATAAACTAGATTCAATAACTTTATTACATTTTACAGGTATGTTCGGACAATGTACATTATATACATGATGACATTCTCCCATGAGGTCTTTCCGGGTTCTTCCTCCACCATTGATACTGGCCACCATGTATAGGCTATCTTGTGCTGCAAATGGCGTTAAACCCTACAACAACATTCTCCCAGGACAGATCTGTTTCTACGCTGATTTCCGATGTACACGAGCTGTACATCTCTCTCTCTCTCTCTCTCTCTCTCAGTTTATATATATATATATATATATATATATATATATATATATATATATATATATATATATATATATATATATATATATATATACAGAAAAATGCGGGTATAAAATTGGACTTCAATAGGTGTTATATTCCCGTTCTTTAACTGTTTGGGTTTTTTGTTGTTGTTTGTTAATTAATCTGAAAATGGTTTTGCATTTTTATTGCCTATTCAGCTGCATCCATTATATTGATTGAATGTGCGAACGAACCGAAAGGTGTAGAAATGTCACTACAACATTACAAATGTGACTCGAAAAAAAACCAAAACGGATACCTGCTCAAATTTCAGAAATTATTCATTTCTGAAGTTGAACGTGTATGCGTTTATCGAGTGGAGTGGGCTAAAATAATACAGAACGGGGATTTACTTCTAACAAATGTGGTCATAACATCACAACATTTGCAGGCGGCTGACAGTCGTTGCTACGGCGCACAATCCCTTAGTCCAGTGGCGTCACTAGGGGGTGCGGGGAGTGCGGACCACACCGGGTGACACACGACCGGGGTGGGTTGGGGGGGACACCAAAATGACTGTCTATAAAAGTTTTGAATTTTTGTGCAGGATGGAGGTCCATGGGGATGACACCATGAGTTACCGCACATAACTGTCTATAAACATTTTGAATTTTTGTACAGGAAGGAGGTCTATGGGGTGACACCATGAGTTACTGCACTGGGTGATACCAACCCTAGTTTGAAAACGTACTTTTGACTGCCTCGGCATATATAGAATGTATTATACATTCTTACAGATTTAGAGGAGTGGAGATTATAGCACAAAAAGACAACATTATCCATCCCAAATGAAACAGTCAACTACAAAATTAGAAATGAAACCGAGTCATTTTAAAGTCCAGCTTTCTGTTATAGTCATTATTCAAAACTGACCATATCCGACCGATATCTATCCGACACTAGGTCAGCTGCCAGCAGTTTGATACTCTGGTTACGTATTACATTATATGTTTTCAGTAAATAACCGTCTGCTCTACCACATGCTTGGCATGACAATTTGCAATGCTTTCTTCCAAGCGGGGATTGTCCGAACTTCCTCTGATCTTTCCCACCCTGGGTTACATATTTGGATAGGTTTGTTTGAGTGGAAGGTCAGAGCGTATTCCTTATTGAAAAAGAAAATGAAATGTTGCTCTAATTTTTCAGAAAATGCCTCCCTGTTGGTAAGTTCTTCGTTGTAGTAGACGTAAACCTAAAGCCACGTTGATCGCTGCGCAGGTGCTGGATGCAAGCAGGCAGATTTTTAAATGTTTACTCTTGCTTAAATCAGGCATGGGATGTTAGCGTGTATTGCCGGTCTTACCAAGAAAGTAATGTAATTTAACAGATTTTTAACACTAACGTGAGAAATGAAATGAAGTTGTCGTCTGTATCCTATACAACAAATAAAAATGAACCTGGATAAATAGCTTTCTCGCCTGTTTGATTAGTAATTTGCGGTGAAATTGTTTTTAATGTTTAACGATAAGTTGTTTATTGTGCATGTTTTAGACACCTTTGCGTGGGCACCGATTTTAATCACAATTATATTTAAGAACAGGTATCCTATGATAGTTTAATGAAATAAAGTGTCATCTATGTTGTCATCATCGCTATTAGGAACGCTAGTCCCCCAAAATGTAGTTGCTATTAATTCTAGTAAATACGAGTAGCATTATACATTTTCTAAAGTGGAAATAGATGATTGCAATTATTAAAGAGTAGTGCTTTAAAGAAAACATACAGCTTTTGTGCTAAGTGTGTCTAAAATTATTTAGTTTTCCATATATTGTCAAGCCTGGTACATGCACCAGGAAAAAAGCCAGACCACTATTTTTATACGAGCATTATCTGTTAAGTTTGGCACCTTGCTTCTGTAACTTCTCAGTTCAGTTGTGATTATTTGTTTGTTTTGTTCATTGGTGGGGGGGTGGGTGTATTTTTTTATTTTACCCAATTGGTTTACATTTTCTCAAATGTTTGCCTAATTTCATGACGAGTGGGCCTTTCTCTGTCTATTGTGCAGTGAATCAATTCGTCGCAGAAACATCATCCTTTAATAAGTGGCAAAATGTTATACTTTATATTTCATTAACGCCGAAATGAACCGCTTGGTTTCATAAAGGTACTGAAAATTAAAGTCTGTGAAGAAGAAATTCTGGGTTTCAATGATTACATCATTTATCTATGGCATCCATTATACACGTATATGTCTCATATAAACATTTGCTAGATATCATCCTCTAACGGATCAAAGGCAAATCCAACTGATTTTAACTGAACACTTTCAATGGCGTCGGGTATTATTTTGACAAATGCCAGTTTGGGATTATTTTATATCGAATAGAAGCCTAAATAACGAGCACAGAATACCCCTTTTGTTAGAGTTAGCTTATTATATACACGATATTAATATACATATAGGAGCCATAATACTTCATTCTGAATATATCAAAAAATTTCAGATGGGAAATTTTATTTTCTTGCGAGAATGTTTATAAATTTATCATTACAGCTCTCCAAAATTGAAACAAATTCCTCCATATCTTTAAAAAAAAAGATATTGCACGCAAACCATGCTTATGCAGATGCTTTGAAGAATACAGAAATGTAGTTGGCTATCAGTAATTAGTATAAGTAGACATTAAAATGAGTAATTAGGAAAATAAAATTTGAATTTAGGCATCAAGTTCATGCTGCCACATTAAAGATAAATGTGAATTTTGAAAACTGCGACTTCATAATATTCTTCAAACAGAATCAAGAAAATTTCTTGGAAGAAATTTCATCAAATATTTTATTGACCAACCATGCTTCTTGCTGGTAAGGGATAGGGGCAGAAGATGGGTGAGGTATCCCATCCAGTTCCAGAATGCATATGCCCGTGAACTCGTCAGAAACAGTTATACATCCGCCAAATAAAAAACCAATGAAAGAGGAGAATCACAACATATAAGCCATTCTAAAATATATGCAATCTCTCTGACGTTCATAATTAAATATAAGCATATTAGAGGGTAATGGGCAATTCTTTTATCAAATATTATAACTGCAAGAAAAAATTAGCCAAGAGTACATGTTTGCGTTATTTATTCCACGTCGATTGCACAACACAATTTACCAACAAACGAAATGCTCTCTTGGCGGTAAGATGCTGGTGTAATGTGGTTGCTCGTGGTGGTGGAAAGTGCCCTGTCCTGGATCTAAACCACAGAAAGGGTAAGCAATATAGTAATCGCTTTTTTGCCGGTTAGCATAGTATCTGCAGCTTCGATTTTTTGTCACATACGATTTTCTAAACCCTATATTTTCATAAGATAAATATTATGACAATTTGACCAAATAAATTTAATATGAGGATGATTCGAGCAGTAATGAAAGGCAAAATGAACAGTAGTTTTCCGTGGTAAATGGATAATTAATAATTGTCTTTTTACAGAAAACTGAGATGAAAGCACTTACATATATTATGTTCTGTTAGTTTCTAGAGCCACCATCATTACAACATTTTTGGGAGCTTGATTAAAATTACGATTACTTAAAACATCTTCTGATATTAGTTGTAAATCACAGAAGATATCCGAAATTTCAACCACAAAGGCTATTTGTCCTCTAAGAATATCTTGAACAAAATCCTATAATGACATACATCTGAGTCGACATGCTTTCAGAAGGACATTAAAAGAATGAAAGTAAAACTAGTATGTTCACTAAATGGCCCGGTAGACAACATTTCAAATTTCTTGACTGAAGCTAGTGCAGTCTTTCTAAAAAATGGAACGGGTGCTTTACCAAATATATTCGCTAGAAATGCACCCAAAGCAGAGTGTCGTAAAAGCTGCCTCAATGGGCAACCTTACACTAAAATGCGGTGCTTCGATTATTTTCGACAAAAATATCCCAAAACGTGAAGCTATAGAAAGGCACGTGCAGGCTACGATTTTATCTGCGTGATTACATCTTATGAAGTGGCTTTAACAATCGCTTACGTGCCCACGCCCTGGAAAAAGTTGACGCCTGCCTGCCTTAGAAGCTATAACAACTGCTAAGAGCGTACGCCTCGGATGTGGGAGGTCGTGGGTTCGAACTACGGCTGAGTCATACCAAAAACTTATAAAAATGGTACTAGCAGCTGCCTCGCTTGGCGCTCAGCATTAAGAGGTTATTGTTAGGACTTGTCGGCCTGATGTCAGGATAATGTGACTGGGTTATAGGCAAAGATTAAGGATTTCTGACATAGTTTCTATTTTATTATAACGGCGAAGTAGACATGCCAGTGTTAAATTATGGTCTGTTGTCCTGTTTTAATAGCTTGAAAACGAGAATAAAAGTTGCTTCGTTTGCCATTTTATCTAACAACATCTCTAACAACATCTCTAACAATATTAATCTAAAATGCGAGACAAATGCAAATAAACAACAAACAAGTTTCTTTTAAAAAGGAAGTTATAATAAAATAAAATCTGTGAAAGGTAAACTTTAGAAATGAATGTGATTCGAAGATTTAAGTGTCACATGGGCGTAGGTTGTAAGCATTCAGTACCTTCTAAAGTTTACTTGTAGCCCAATCAGTAGCGTACTAAAGGGAGGGGGGCGAGGGGGGCGGTCCAATTTGATCCTAAGAATGAAAACACAAGTCCTATCACTAAATAGTTCTATTAGAATCCAAGTTCGAATCTCGACGACACACAAATATGGAAGGCGATGACGTCAGATGTGGTCCAATGTATGAATATCAACAATTCCTCAATTGAATCAGTTTTTGTTTCCGAATAATTCCAGAATAAATTTCCATGAATATCTTTCAGAACTTTTTATAAGAAAGTCAACTTGTTGAGTTTCCAGGAGAATAAATTATTAAATCCAAAAATCAGATGAAAAACAAACAATCTGGCAACAAATAAAAAGAAATACCTTGTTCCTTCAAGATGCTAAAACGACTCTGCCAGAAGAATATTAAGAATACGTATTTAAACCCCAAAAACATCATTTCAAGTCTCGCGAGATGGGTCATGTGGTCTCTTACTACAAGAAATCCATCACGTACGCCAGTGTAGCCCCACTTAAAAACCAATAGTCTAAAAACGTTATTTACACATGGTGATCACGCAAGGAAAGTATGGCCCTGATACTGACCAATCATCTTAACTGCCTGTTTACGTTCTTGCCAGCCCAAGACGAACTAGGTTAACTAAAAATAGTTCTCATGTAACACTTTTACGTCTTAAATAAACAACATTTGCTAAAAGAAAATATCGAAGAATTTTGAATCCTTTCAATAATCATTACAATAAAATGTAATGAAACAAAAATAAAATAAAGAATTTTAAAACTAACACACAAGCAGTTTAATTACATATACGTAACACTTCCCCCCATAAAGAAAAAAGAAAGATTTATATAATAAAGCTTTCTTTTTTACTATATGTAAATTCTACACGTGGTAACCAAAATTACATGAAAATTCTGATAAATTACATAAAGTGTATATGAAATAATATTTCTATACGCGGGAAAGTGCATCTGCAATCAAATTGTCTTTTCCTTTGATGTGCCTGATGTTGAGATTATACTCTTGCAAAAACAAACTCGACTTAATAATCTTTTATTTTTTATTTTTCATCTTGTCGATGAAAGTAAGGGGGTTGTGATCACTATACACAACAACCGGAGAAGGAGCCGAGCTAATGTAAACTTCAAAATGTTGTAATGCCAAAATTAAAGCTAAACATTCCTTCTCGATTGTTGAGTAATTTCTTTGGTGCTTATTTAATTTCTTAGAGAAATAGCACATTGGGTGATCAATACCATTGCTGTCTTCTTGAATCAATACTGCTCCGACCCCAACGTCACTTGCATCCACAGACAATTTAAAAGACTGATTGAAATTTGGAGCTATTAGAACCGACGCACTCTGGAGTATTGCTTTTAACCTATCGAAAGCTTTCTGACATTTTTCTGTCCAGAGAAACTTATTTCTGTTACTTAACAAATTTGTCAGAGGTTCAGCAATATTGAAAAAATTGGAACAAAACTTTCGATAGTATCCGGCCATACCCAAAAATCGCATTAATTGCTTTTTACTGAAAGGCACAGGAAAGTCAGAGATATCTTTAACCTTAGCATCAATAGGTTTAACTTGACCATGTCCCACAATATGTCCTAGGAAAGTTACACAAGCACGGCAAAACTCACTTTTAGATAAATTGATTGTCAAATTAGCATCAGTGAGTCTTTCAAAGAATTTCCGAATCGTGGCTAGATGTCCTTTCCAGGTGTCGCTGTAGATGATGACATCATCAATATAAGCATCACAATTATCTAGACCGGAAGTAATCATATTCATCAAGCGCTGAAACTTACTTGGAGAACCCTTCATCCCAAATGGCATTACTTTATATTGATAGAGTCCATCTGGAGTCACAAACGCCGAAATTTCTTTTGCTCTTTCCGTAAGTGGAATTTGCCAAAATCCTTTCAGAAAGTCAAATTTGGTGACGTACTTGGCATTTCCAATTTTATCAATGCAATCATCGATCCCTGGTAACGGAAATGAATCTGTTTTTGTCACACTGTTCACCTTCCTATAATCAGTGCACATACGGAAAGTTTTATCCGGTTTCGGAACAAGTATGCATGGTGAACTCAAATCACTTTTACTGGGCTCTATGAAATCGTTCTCCAACAAATACTGAATTTCATTCTTCAAGTATTCCTGTTTGAGAGGGTTCATCCTGTGTGGGTGTTGTTTCACAGCTATTAAATCTACAATTTCAACTTCATGAAAAATTTTGTTTGTCCTCGTAGGAATATCCGGAAACAAGTGCTCATATTCGAATAATAACTGTTTAAGTTCATTTCTTTCTTCTTGTTGAAAATGTAAAAGTTTCTGGTCTAGATTTTTCATAATTTCCGAATTCCGAAGATTTGTTGCTCCAAGTTCAACGGTGTCCACTTGAATTTCTTCACATAAATCCTCAGTTGGTGGGACAGGTACAACTAAATTAATTGTATGATTTACTTAGCTATCTCTTTCAATATACTCCTTTAACATGTTAATGTGGCAAAGTTGTTTTTGTTTTCGCCTACCAGGAGTATTTATGATGTAATTTAAATCATTTACTTTCTTTTCAACCATGTATGGACCGTAATACTTGGCCTGAAGGGGATTTTGTGGAATGGGCAAGAGAGCTAGAACTCTGTCACCAGCCTGAAAACTCCTATCCCTTGAGTTTTTATCATATCTTGATTTCATTCTGGACTGAGTAGAGCGCAGATTTGCTCTTGCGACCTCACAAGCCTTTGACAAGTTGTACTTAAAATCAGAAACATAGTCAAGAAGATTGAGTTCAGTATCTTCATTTGAAAGAAGTTTCTCTTTCAACAATTTCAAACGTCCACGCACAGTATGTGCGAAAACTAGTTCAAAAGGACTGAATCCTAAAGATTCTTGAACGGACTCCCTAACAGCAAACAAAAGTAAATGAATGGCTTCATCCCAATCTTTGCTAGTATCAAAGTAATATGATCGAATCATGTTCTTTAAAGTCTGATGAAATCTTTCTAAGGCCCCTTGGCTCTCAGGATGATAGGCAGAGGATTTAAATTGTTTAATGCCCAATTCGTGCATAGCTTGCTGGAAAATTCCAGACATGAAATTTGACCCTTGATCCGATTAAACAGATTTGGGAAGGCCAAATTGAGTAAAAAACTTTATTAAAGCTTTTACTATAGTTTTGGTTTTAATATTCCTCAAAGGAATTGCCTCTGTGAATCTTGTTGACGCACACATAATGGTCAACAAATATTGGTTGCCTGACTTGGTCTTAGGTAAGGGACCAACACAATCTACCATAATTCTGCTAAATGGTTCATCAAATGCAGGAATAGGTTGCAGGTGAGCCTTAGGTATCTTCTGATTGGGTTTTCCTACCATTTGACAAGTATGACAAGATCTACAAAATTTACAAACATCACTTTTGATTTTTGGCCAATAAAAGTAAGTCAAGATCTTGTGATAAGTTTTATTTATCCCTAGATGACCAGCCAGAGGAGTTTCATGGGCCAAACTAAGTATTTCCTGTTTGTAAGATTTTGGAACTACAATCTGACAGTTCACTGACCACTCATCATTAGCAGGTACCTCGGGAGGTCTCCATTTTCTCGCAAGAATTCCATTTTTAATGAAATAACAGACAGGTACTTCAGTGGCTTCAGTTTCACTAATGGCCCTCTGAAACAAACGGGAGATCTCAGGATCTTTTTCCTGTTCGACGACAAGTGATTGTCGTTTATCACCCTGATTAGATAAAAGAGAATGAGTAGTTAAAAGAGGATCACTGTGATCAATACCACCTGATTGATCCAAATTAGAAGTGAAAGTGACCTCATCAAAAGCCTGACCAATACATGTGTCAGTTAAAGGAATGTCTTCCTTATCAAAATCATTCTCAAGAGCTTTCTTTGACATAGCTCTGGTAACTGCACAAGCTGGGTATAACTCAGGGTATTCTTTTTCAATTGAATCAAGTTTCTGATCCAAAGAAGGCTTGTCAATTACAAGTGGATTAACTACAACCTTGTCTCCATCTAGGTCGTTGCCTAGCAACAAATGAATGCCCTCAACGGGTGAGTTAGACACTATACCGACTGTCACAGGTCCCGAAACTAAGTCTGATGACAAATTTACAGAATGGAGAGGAACATTAACAAAGCCGCACTCTACTCCCTGAATGAGAACACTCTCATTAGAACAGGACTTCTCAGAAGAAGGCAAAATACCTGACACTAAAAGACTCTGAGAAGCTCCTGTATCCCTTAAAATTTTAATAGGGATAGGATTGGTCGAATCACCCAAGACTGATATAGAACCCTTCGACATGAATGGTTCAAAATTCTCCATAATAAAATCAGACTGAGGTTTATTAGACCCAACAAATGCATTGCTTTCAATACATGACCGTGACCTTGACCTCTTAGAAATAAGAGCATTTGGGATAGGTCTATCTTGATTCTGATGCCTATATTTCAACTTGAAGCAATCAGAAATGACGTGTCCCTTTTTCTTGCAATAGGTACACGCAGGCAGAGACAAGGATTTTGAATCAAGTTTATCAGAAGCTTGATTTTTAGAAGTTGTGCCAGATTGAATTTTAGGAGGAGTCGTATTAGGCTGAAATACCTTTCTACCAGTAGACTGCTGAGTGAATGTTTT
>JAECUM010037416.1:0-20045 GCA_016617855.1 Megalonaias nervosa
AAAATGAAAATGGTTTTTTTTTTTTTTTTTTTTCTGGGAAAAATATTACTGAAGATGAAATAATCACGACATTTTTATTTCTTACAATCTTGATTTAAGTCTATGCTTTGATTCATGCTTCTTTTTTTGCTATTGACCAATTGAAGACCGAAACTTTCCCACGACATCTTGGAAATCTGAAAGGACATAAGACGAACATATCACTGCTGTTAAACATACTGAATAATCTATTTTCAAAATATCTTTATTGACATGAATTTAAGTCTGTAATGATGTTTGGAAACAAACATAAATAATGGATCGAATTATATATCTTTCAATGTGTTTAATTTAATTCCAATAAGTTAGAAACCCTAAATATAATTTTCCTATTTAGTCTTTGTAATGGCAAGAAAATTAATGTGCTATACGACAGACCACACCACCTACACGACCGAACACACCATTTACCCAACACATCATCTACACAACCCAAGACACCAACGAAGTGACAAATTACATCTAAATTTAGCCATAATTTTTCAATAAGGGGGGAAAAAGTCATATGCGTGCAAATAAACAAGAAACAAACTTTAACTTATGTAAACGATGCAAATAAAAATGTTAGCTAGATTACAAACGAGCCTTCATCCCTTTATCCAAACGTTGTCTTGAAAATTGTTTTGCCTGTGTAGAAACGGAGCGATATCTCACTAAGATGTCGTTAAGGAAGAGGATGCAACCCACAAGCCTGTACAAAAATGAGCGCTATTACACTAAGATGTGGGTGTATAAGAGGCTGCAACCCACATCCCTGTATAAAATGAAGCGCTATTACACTAAGATGTGGGTGTAGACGAGGTTGCTAATCATTTGTCTGTATTAACAGGAGCATTAAAGAACTCATACGTGGTCGTGGAAGAGGTTGCGACCCATTTGCCTCTATATAAAATGAACGCTATCATACTGACGTATACGTATATGAACGATGTAGCAGAGGTTGCAACCCATATGCATGTAAATAAAAGGAGCGATATTGCACGAAGATATGTCGATAGATGGATGTGGAAGCGGTTGCAATCCATTTTCTCATGTAAACGTTTTGGAGTTATATTGGGTGTCACACTACTTCATGACTTCTGAAAGCTGAATCTGATGTATAGAAAAAACTGGTTTAAAACTTTTATCTTTCTAAGCATGATGGTTAAAGATTTGCAGATATTTAAGACTGTTGCCTTTTTTATTCAATATTTATCCCTTAGTGAATCGTAAAAGCTGTAAATATAGCTTGAAATAGAAGAGAACTATAATGATGTTTACAATAGAACAGCTTGTGGCTTTCGTTCTTGGTAAAGCGATGTATGAGATAATCTATTACAATCTGCCACGGAGAGAAATAAATCTGTCTACATTACAGGTGTCTCAACATACAAAGTGGCATCATTTATAATACGAATAATGTTTCCGCACATGATAGAGGAAAATTCTTTGACTATTCATGCAATCAGCGAAGGTCTGACATGACATGTGGGCAGATAAGAATTTCAGTGGGATCACTTTCGTCAGAATTTTTAACCTTTGACGCAGACTTAATTTATCAAAAGGTAACACACCACTAAAACAACCAATTAGCTGAAAAGCTATCATATTACGAAACGGGCTGCAAGTTTTGCATGATTAGTATTCTTCATTATCAAGTAATTATTTTCTATGAATTGTCATGATCATATGCTGATCGATACAAAGTTGTTTGGCTTCTGGTCACGTGAAAGAAGTATTTAGTTACTTGCAGAAAGCGGTTAGTGTAATGAATTATATTGAACAGTACACATAACATTCTAACGTACATAAGCAGAATAGGCTTAATTGCAAAATGCAGAGCTCAGGCAGGCTCTGCGGAAATTATATTCAAACAGGTCAGCAAAAAAGGTACATTGATTTGTGTACTTAGTCTTAATGTACAACTTGTTGTAATTGCGTTGATGTCATATGACATGACTGGCGTTTCCGTGATTTGCTACAAACGGATCATATTTTGCACAATCTTTTTTATAGGAGAATTGAAAAAAAAGTTTAAGATGGTATTATGACTAGAAAGAAGGTAAAAAACCGGATGTCTTCACCTGACAAAAGCTGTATCAGAAATTATATGAATAACATTCTGGAAAGGATATGTTAGACTGCTATTTAGGATGCCGTATGTTTTTTTAATAAAAAGCTATCAGGAACATCCTGTTTATCATGTAGAGAAAATAATGCAGAGATCGTGTGCACAATACATGTTCATTATCATAATACCTGTACTTAAAGCCGCACATGCTTTTGCGTATAGTTTTCATACATTCTTTCCACGTGTTCCAGGAGCTAGTTAGTACACATGTCAGACTTTACATTCAGCCGAAGTTACTTATGTTACTTTTTCAGAGTGAGTAACCTTCATCATCGTCTTGATGCCAGAATCTTTGCCATGGTGTACTTTATAGTTGTGTATTGAATAGAAACGTCATACGTCGTGTATCGGATCTTTTGAAAACTAGCACGTTCTTCATCCAATTTTCTGTATCAAAATCATGTAAAAATACATTCACAGTCTCCCGAAAATGAATGGTTGAAGGGTTGTTTCATGCATACCGTGAACAGGATGATAGGAGAAGGCCAATACCTGCACAAGTCATTATTATTAATATGCAGTAGCGACATATATTGCCGCTGCATATTATCAGAACTAACTTTTAGAAAATAAACAATTCCATCAAGTGCTATAACACAGGCATAGAATAAAAGACGAACATAAATTTTATTTTAAAGTCTGAAAATAAAAAAAATATAATATATGACGAAGTTTTTATTCGACAGTGCCAATTTTAATTGTTATGCGAAACATTTATATTTTCATCTGTAATGTATTTCGTGGATAATAATAATAATAATAATGAGGACTTTGTATAGCGCCTAATCTTTAGAAGCTCTAAGCGCTTTACAACATTTGACAACACTTAAAAACATATATAATGATATGATTACAAAAATAAAAACAAACACCACGAAATTAGAAAACAGAAAACATGCTGTAAATATTTAAGGTAAGGAAACATTATTAGGTCTTTAAGCCTATTCTTGCAGTTGAAATAGGTGAGTTCTAAGAGCGCTCTTGAATGAGATCACTGTGTCTTTGTGTCTAAGTTCAGTGGGCAATTCGTTCCATGTTGCTGGGCCCTGGTATGCATAAGAACGTTGTCCATATGATTTCATTTTCATAGTGGGAATAATGAGAATACGAGTATCAGAAGAGGAGCGTAAGTATCTTGCTGGTGTGTACACATGGGTGAGGTCGGATTGGTATGTTGGACTGGAGCCTGTCAGTGAAACGTAGCACAGAGAACAAATTTTGTGTTTAATTCTGGATCGAATGGATAGCCAGTGTAGGGTACAGAGCAGGGGGGAGGCGTGCTCTGATCGTGGTACTCTAAGGATGATCCGAGAAGCTGTGTTTTGAACTATGGAACACACAAGTGTTTTAGTGGCATCAACTGAAAGATACTTGCGAATGGAGCTGATGCGGATCAGCTCAAGATATGCAGCCTTGCATATGTTCATGACATGTTGGTGCAATGAGAGAGTACTGTCGAGAGTAACACCTAGGTTTCGTACTGACTGTGTGAATTTAATGTTGGTGTTGCTGATAGTTATTGTCTGAGGTAAAGGACGTGAATGAGAAAGTCTTTTTGTTGTAATCAGAATGGCTTCAGTTTTATCATCATTCATCTGCAGCTTGTTACATGTTATCCATGATTTCACATGCACCTCTCTACACCTTGGATGGTAGCTTCAACTTCAGTTGGTTTGCTAGATTTATATATGTGGGTATCATCAACATTCAATTGGTGAGACACTGGATGATGATCTATGACACTTGAGAGTGGCTGAGTTTATAGAATGAAGAGAACAGGTCCAAGAACTGACCCCTGTGGAACACCATAACATAGATCAACTGGGCTGGAGTGTTTTCCATTTGCAGACACAATTTGTGTCCTGTTGACCAAGTAGGACTTGAACCATAGTAATGCTGTATCATGAATGCCAAATACATGCTGGAGAAGGTGAAGTAATATATCATGGTCTATTTTGTCAAATGCTGCAAACAAGTCAAGGAGAGTGAGGACTGTAATCTTTCCGCTTCCAAAGCAGAGAGAAGGTCATTAACTACTTTCAGAAGAGTAGTTTCAGTACTGTGGCAAGGGCGATATGCAGAGTGTACATTGCTTAAAGACTGTTTGAATTCAGATGAGATACAAGTTGGGATAGAACAACTTTTTGTAACTTTTTGACATGAATGGGAGATTAGAAACTGGGCGGTAGTTCTTTAAATCGTTATGGTTGAGTGTTGGTTTCTTCAGCAGAGGCTTTACAATGGCAGTTTTGAAAAATGATGGGAATTCCCCGGATGAGAGAGAGGTATTACTAACATAAGTTAGTGAAGACAATATTGGATCTAAGCACTCAAGCAGCAGTGATGTCGGAATCGGATCAAGTTCACATGACTTTGGTGCACTCTTCATCACGATTGTACGTACTAAATCCATAGAGACAGGTTCAAATGCTGCTAACGGTTGCCGCTGAAATTCTGTATCGCAACTGTATGGTGACGACGAGTCAACTGAAATTGTGTTGTCAAGCTTATCTCTGATGGTTTGTGCTTTGTCACGGAAGAAATTTGCAAACAGGTCCGGAAGATTGACTAGAGAGAAGGTAGTTGGAAGTGGTGTACATTTGTTCCTTGACATTAGCTTGTTAGCTTGATCAGAAAGGTGTCCTAATTTAGGATCGGAAAGGAGTTCTTTTCTTTTGAAATAAGGTTTATTTCTTAGCAGGGTCTTTGAATTCTTGTCTGTAACAACTGCGATGTCAACGGAAACTTGTATCTCAGCTATAAATGTGAATTCACACTACTTTGCTTTTGTTTATACTGTATGATAGAATAATGAATAAGAATTATTTACATTTTCATATAGACCTGATTAAATCGGATAGCATCAAAAAAAGTTTTATGTACATCAAATGTAGAACAGGATTTATCAGTTTGTTTTTTTTTTCAGATCTGGTGGTGTGAAATCAAGTCGTCTGTTAATAAAGTGTCTAGAAACATGAATTTATTGATAATGGATACAAGGAGCCCTAAAAGTAGCTTTTCCGGATATGTCTTGGTATTACCATGACCGGAACACAGATGATAGTTACTTACTCCAATTCATCGAGTTCATCTTACGAATGAAATAACTCAGAAAGGTTAATCGGACAACAACAAATTGTGTATTAGCTGTTCACAGCGTCAGTGGAAATTTAATTCAACTGAACTGACTTTTTGTGTGTATTTGAGTGAATTTAATTCAATTGAACAGACTTTTTGTGTGTGTAAATATTTATTTCAACTGGTGGGAGTCACTTTGAATTTAAATAACTTGTGCCTTCAGACAAATTTAGACAAGTATATCGTATATATTATACATAGTGTGAATTGGTTGGCAATAACTGTGATTATTTTTATATTGTGTTTGATTTGATGGGCATTATACATGCATCATATTGAGAAAGTTTAAGATTTCAGATCTGGTTTCAATTGATGTCACTCAAATGCAAGCGTCATTATATATATGTTTCAAATTTAGGCCTGGATTAAATTTGCCCGCTTTGTCTTTGAATTGTGTTGTTGTAGAATATGTTATTATTGTTTGAAAGATGGGAACGCTATTAATAACATTCACTAAGAATATTATTTTATAATTTATACCTCTACAAATATTTTCAGAAATATGTGATTTTATCATTTGTAAATCAAATTGAAAGTTTCGTACACTCACGAAAAATTTGCGGCTGATACATACATTTCAAAACCTTTGTGAACCAAATGTTGATATCATGGTTAGAGTCTTGCTGTCAGTTATGGTACCGATTCTGGGAGACATTTTGAAGCTTAGCATGGCCAGAAAATCTGAAAAACCTGTCAGTGGCATCATCAGTGACGTATGTATGCCCAGAGACACCGATCGAATTGTCTATCGAAGCAAGAATGCCACAAATGTCTACGTGGGCTTCGACTCCGTAGAAAGAGGAATCGTTCATTTCATGCAGTGGGAATTAGAAGGAGAAAATAGTACGTATACCTTTTTAATCGAAAACTAGCATTTGTCTTTCTCGATGCCAGAGATTAAAAACATTGACCAGGATAGTTATAAACTAAAATAATTCAAAAGAAAGTAATTGTTACACATATTTTTATTTGTATAAGTTTTCGTTGTGGTATCTACGTGTTTTTTTTTTTTGTTGTTGTTAATATTATTAGTACGAAGACCTTATCTGCTCATGGTGGAGACTCGAGTCATTTGTATGCCAGATTCCTTACCTTACTTGTATGTAAAAGCATGTTTTCAGCGTGAGTAATTGCATAAACGAGAGGTCTTATAGACGTTACTATGGAAACCTTTTATTTCAATATAAAAATTATACAATATTCCATCATTTATTTAATGGAGTCTTCGTCCAGAAATTAGGGTCAATCCGAATTCTATGTGCAGCGTTAAATTTAAACTCGCCACATTTCTGAACAGAAAGTAATAAGTGATTTAAAATTCATGAACGATCTTTTGAATTGTTTCTTGAATTTTTGTTTTGTGACATTTCACTGAAGTGCAAATGAAGATAAAATCAGAATAAAATAGCCGAAATACGCACCATGACACCATGAATGATGCACTTTTTAAATTTTCAGTTTTGCCACGTGGAAAAGCAGAATATGATTCAGTTCAATCAGTAAACTTTAGAGACAAGATATCAGAGCCGCATATTCTTGCAGCCGCTGGAAAAGGTATGTTTCTATAGAAAACGCTTCATTCATTCGAAACAAAATTAAGAAAAGAGCATGACCTCATTCAGTGAGCTTTGCCAGTCTCGATAAGGAAATATATTTTGCAAATATGAATTACAGATTCAAGAAGAACGGGGTATTCGAGGGGTGACCATACCTTAGGGTACACAGATAGCATTTTAATAACCCTGGGTGATGTATAGCGGTTAGTTTGTGTGTACTCATATCGCAGTGTAAGAAGATCGGTGAAGGTTTAGAGTGGCAGATGCAACTGGACACAGTCCATTCATAATGAAATTGAGGGTGGACAAAGAAAAGCATAGATTACAAGCTCTCACAGTCCTGACTCCTGTCCAGCTTAAACAGTATAATAGATCTTACCAAAACGCCCCCCCCCCCCCGAAAAGTATAATTGGAATGCTGCATCTGTACAGTTTGGGGAAAGTGAGTATCTTTCCCGATTTTATTCCACACCACTGAGTATAATCTCTGCAACCCATCTCTGAAATTATACTGAAACTGTCGCTTATACAACTGTAATCAACCTGTCTTCAACATGTCATCTTATAATATCCTCTTTTGCCCACAATTTTGATCCTTTTCACATATATACTATTCGAGCAGGTGAACATATAATGATTGATGACAGATGATTAGCACCACTTATTGGTCAACAGTGCCACCTCAAAAAATGGCCAGATTCAATTTAATATTCATTGAAATATTTCCAGGCAGAGGTAGACAAAAATACATTAGATATTTTGATGAGCAGCCATGAGAGAGAAATTAACAGAGAATTCATCTTGAAATAGACATAATTTATAATGAAACACGCCGAAAGATTCTAAAGTTATCAAAATCAAGAAATTTGATAATTATGCGAACACTGAAAGATTTTAAAGTTATAAACAGGAATTGATTCGATCAAGATTATGCGAAACCATTTGTATATAATTTGTTTATTGGGGACAAATTGGTCAATAGTATCAAAGAGTCACAATATACTTTTGTAACCTTTAGAGGGCAAACAATTATATGACATTAATAAACCTAGACATTTGTTTGGGAATGTAATATAAATTCACGCAGGTTACAAGAATACATTCATACTTATTTTTATGATTATAAAGTAATCTTGTTTTTAAAATCTTTGTTCATTTTCCTTCAAGAAGCATTTTGTTCTGCCTACAGTAAAGACCAACAAATGTTTTTATCACAGATTCATTTTGCTATCTATGAATGCAGTAATATATTTTCAGTTATATGAAGCCAAATTCTATTAAGGTCACGTATCCTTAGCTTACGTCTACGCCTATGATCCATTTGTTGTCATGCTTCCACGATTATGATTATTGTCAGCCACATCTGCAAATGGATGCAAAAGAGAAATATACATCAAAGAATAGCACGAATCACCAGACTGCGATAGGAAATGCAAGTACGTTTGGTGCGATCTAATTGCGATGGGGGCAATGGGCTTTTTGCTTGCACACGCTGGCGATTGTCAGCTATGTTTCCCATTAATATTTCATTGCATTGTAACCTTCTTGAAACGAGTGCCTTAGTGATGCAATAGATCAATAAGGCGCTGTATTTCATAGGAAGCTACCTCAGAGGAAAGGTTTTCATTATCACATTTATGACAGTTCTGATTATAATGGATTTTTTTCTTGTGTGACAAATAGATATAACGCAAAGAATGATAAACAACTCCTTAACGTTAAGCGCGTACACCTGGGAGTCATTGAATTCTTGAAAAACGAGTTGAGGAATTCTCCACGAAATTCCTAAGTTTTCATTTGATATAAACAATGTTAACTATTTTAATCCTTGAAGACTACTTAACATTTGTAGAAAAACTCATAGTTTCAAACTACCCAATAAGAAATATACTGCCGATAATCTGAGGAAGACACTTTTAGAGGTTGTAATCAGGGCCAGGCCCGATACCAGTTCATGCCCATGGCCATCTACTCTATACCGTAGCCAAGAAAGACCAGTTGATGCGGCCCGATATATTTAGCTTTAAAAATACATTGCAATGGTTTGATAACTTTACATGTTGAAACTGTAGTCTGGAGGGCATCAAAACAAACCTTGGTTGGAAGACAAAGGACGGATAGGCAGTAACAACTATACTATGGTTACAGCACGAGGCAAGGCTGAATTGTTTCTTCATGTAAAGGATGTGCACTCGGTTTGCCCAGCATCCTTGGACACCATGACTATTACTGTGCCAATGATTCAGAGACCATGCGTGACAAACCAAGCCTTGATGTTGGTATCAGGAAGAATCATAGCTAGCTGCATCTGCAACTAGCCGCAATATTATATACCGCTCAGCTATCGGATTGATGCAGTTCAAAGAAACTGATTCAATAAGATTGCTTGTTACACTTAAACCGGAAAATAACTGGGAATAATACTAGCAGCCTTCATAGATAGGGACACAAGTCGCAAATAAATGGCTTCAAGCTACCATTTAACGCAAATTTTTCTTTAGATTCCAGACATCTGGAAATAACCTAACGGTAACGTAATGCTTTTGTTTTTTTCTATCTATTCAATTGATTTCGCTTGCAATAGGTACTACCTCTTTCATTCGTAAGAGTTCACTTATTCAGAACACTAGTTTGGTTAGTTATATATGCCAAGGTTCGATATGGAGCAAAGTTGGTCGACGACAGTGTACTTGCAAAGATGACGAAGAAGGAGAAAGACCCCATCTTAAGATTAAATAATGTTATACTGTTTAGTATTGGAGTTGACCATTCTGTGTTAGCTTGGTGATCAAATTTTAAAATGAACATTGAGGCCCTTGTGTTTCCTAATTCTCTGCATTAGGTTATGCAGACTATTTATGAAGGTTTTCCTTCACATACGGGACAACTTTGAACTTGTAGGTGAGCTTTTACAATTTGCCAGCGATTTTGAAACAGAGATTCTCATTCCACAGCTTGACTAAGACCCACACAGCCTTCAGGATCATTGTAATTGGATGGCACAAACCGCGATGAAAAGGAATTTGCATACTGTCCGTACTGTCTTTGCTAGAGTCTGGAGCTGGTATTCCTGATTAATAAGTGGATTTCCGATATGTGTGTAGTTGGTATTATTTGTGAACAAAATGGGACTTGAGCTCTACGAGAAAATGGTACCAGAGAGACTCTATGACAGTGCAGAGCCATTGATTAAAAATATACCCAAAATAAGTTGACACACTACTTAATAGTTGGCACAGATATTCCGTGCTATTTAAATAGCATTGAATATAAAGTCAGAAAAGACTAAATGTCATTTGTTCTCTGCCCAAAGTTATTTCGCTGAAAAATTCAAAGTGATATTCTCTCAATAAATTCAGAAATACCAGCCTATTTATCTGATGATGACATATTGCATATGGTTCACATTCAAACTTTTCTAACAGCCACGAAAACTTTCACGAGGTAATTGTAGGCGACCTAACTAGAAGCATTTATGGTTGATGAAGGAGACAACAAATCAGATACTTAAATCTGGAACGTTAAAAGCCTTGTTACGTAGAGCAGTGGTATTAGATTGCCTCATTCATAATGCTTGCTTGGACAAAAATGACAAAACCAAATTTAGCACCCTACATCTACCAGTATGCTTCCTTGATGGTAAATAAAAACAAAACTGAGCTTTCCCAGACGGAATCGCGTCAAGGTGGAGATAACCTTAGATGGAAACAAAATTATCTCTTGAGAGGGTGACGATGCATAACACATATCACTTCCTGAAGATCTGTTTCAGCTCTGTTGATGTTCACAAGGTGCACGCATAATTGCTCCAATCACAGACCATACACCTATAATGATAAGTGCAGAATCCTATGTTGTGGTGCTTGCTATTGCATTTCGTCATCTGTTACCGGTTGATGAATTGTGGGTATTATCTTGGACAAGGAATAGAGTCCGATTCTCGTCATCCCACCAAGCTGCATCTACCATTGGTCCTGAATACATTCACTTTATTCCATGCTGCAACATAAAGCGATGTGTCCTTATTTTTCTGGTTTTAGCAAGAAACTGGACGAGACGCGTGGATGCCATTGATCAGGCCGTAGATTCACCTTATCTCTTGCTTCGAATGTCATCCCCAGAACTAGGTGAACCAGGCAAGGAGACAACTGGTTATAAAGACAGGTTATCAATAGATGGTATCCCTCTTTCTTAGGTTGCCCTTAAACAGATTATCTATTATAAGGTATAGAGGATGGTCAAATCTTTGGAGACAAAGTGGAATTACTACTCGACCGATGCCACCTGATAGATTCTCAGCAAAATGTCTATTGCTTTCTTTTGAACAACGTGGTCTAAATCTGCAAGGGATTGTTTACTACTAGTATATTTTAAAAGGAGTTTCACGACGATTGAATGACGTCCAAAACACTGCACTTTGAAGTATTGTGATGGGAAGCCCATATTTGATTGATCTAGTGTGCCTGTCATATTTAAATGAGTCTAGAATATACATGTATCATTTTGTTTTCCTTTAAATATTGTTTTAGAAAACAAATTTTCAGAAGAATTTATAGTTCGGCAGCAAGTGAAAAATATAATGCCAGACAAAATCATCCGATAAATTAGTTTTCAGGGTTAATTCAGAATATCATTCCTTTGTTATATGTCAGTGCAGTTTCAGAAAGTATTCTAAAATAGCTAGAACTAAAATAAAGATAACATAGGACGCAATATGTACAACACGTAAGTCGGGCTGCAGCATTTTTAAATACATTTTTGTGATAGTTTTTACTTCCATGTACTAGCAGCTGCCTTGCTAGGCGCTGAGCATTAAGAGGTTAGTGTTAGGACTGTCGGCCTGGTGTCAGGATAATGTGACTGGGTGGGACATCATGCTACCTGTCCGCATGTCTGCGGCGTGATGCCCCAGTGCTAGACATCACTATAAACTGCCACACTGCAGACATTGTAGCGATGTGACTGAAATATTTTTTAAAGCTACGTTAAAAATCCAAATCACACACACACACACACACACACACACACACACACACACACACACACACACTACTAAGTTCACACGAGTTTGACATGTGGTTTGCTGAGTAATAGTCCCCTAATTAAATTCAGTCAATTAAAGCCATCATATATAAATTTTGTCCCATATTTGTGGAAATTATTTTCATAAATTAAAGGACTGATATATTACTGGGTTTGTGAAGTATGTAGATGACTGTTTGCCACTAGCTGTTGTCGATAGACTGGCAATGTATATATAATTCCAGATACTTAAGCAGAACGAGAATGCAAAGTTTTGAAATTATAGGACAAAGCACATCTCCATGCCCATTTTTGTGATTATGCAATACACCTTTTCCTTGTCTACAAATTTCTGAAACGAAAGAAAGCAAACAATCAAACAAACGAATCAACTCAAACGAAGTACAGTTATTTATTGTACACCATCAACTGATTTAGTGAAAAGTCAGATTTTATTTCTTTTAATATAGATCTCTTGTCATTTCAGATGTAGAAAGAGGTTTCAAACAGAAAATGGTGTCTTGTGGGCGCTTAACATGCAGCATAGATAAGCTAATCAATGTACTAGCTGAATACTCTTTGCAGATGAAGGAAATATCATTTAAACCTGGTTGTTTGAATAGTTCTAAATAAATGTTGATCTTTTCATTATTGATTGAATTTGTACAAATTCATATTATTTATATCCTAAAAAACTGCAAATATGACATAGGACTAAATCACACTCTCTTATGTACGTATGTTTGTATGTATGTATGTACGTACGTTTGTATGTATGTATGTACGTACGTACATTTATATGTATGTATATATGTATGTATTTATGTGTGTGTGTGTGTGTGTGTGTGTGTGTGTGTGTGTGTGGGTGGGTGGATGAATTGATGTCTATATACATGTGTGGACTTGTGCATGTATCGCTTAAAATACAATACAGATATATATTTATACCACATACTATTAGTATATCAAATTGTGATTAAATTGTGATCCAACTGCATGCCTATAGATCAGTTATGAATTTCCACTCATTAATCGTTAATGACCTATGAAAATAATGATAAAAAGTATTAATAGTCCCCGTTTTCTAAATGAATTTAACATGGTACACAATTTCATCGCAATCCTTTCTTTTTTCCGTTCCCCTCTCCACTACCATGCATTAGGGTCAACATACGCAGAAATATGGAGTGAGAGAAGAATAATTTGGGTTGGATGAAAACCTTAAAACTGAACTTGCACCAATTAAACTACAAGAATATGGTTCGTCGTAACGGTATCTTTACATTTTCCTTGGGATCTATCTACAGTGGTCATAATGTCAATGATATATAGTTGCAATAGCCTGTCGACACTAAGTTAAATTTGACCGTTACAGGGCACACATACTGTAATGTATTTAATGCTTCATTGTTGTTGTTATTTCTTAAACCTATTATAATGTTCTAAAAATCGATTATTATTAATTAATTAAGTCCAGACGATGGCCCCCCACTCCATTCTTTCTTTCTTCTCTCTCTCTCTCTTGACCATCGTAGTAAGATACGGGCGAAAATCCATGAAAATACGAGCGTTGGGGATTTTCGATAGTGTCATACGACAATATTTCTGTACCTATGAATGATGGTAAAGTTAAGTCAAACCGTCCAAAGGAAAAGGAGAGAGAGAGAGAGAGAGAGAGAGAGAGAGAGAGAGAGAGAGAGAGAGAGAGAGAGAGAGAGAGAGAGAGAATTTTCTGTTCAGTAGTAATGTTAATTAAAGCAGAATGATATCTTAGATCAACTGTAAATATATTAAATGTTTTAATTACCTCTTGTTGGTTCGTCATTTCGCTTAGTTCCTATTGCATGCTAATTTCCATGCGCCAGTACGTGAATGCCTAAGAGTTCAGTGTGTACAAGTAGCTAACTTGTTCGTAGTGGTCTACTTTCTTCAGACCGCTCCGGTGGCCAAGTGGTTAAAGCGTCCGCCTCGGATGCGGGTGGTCGAGGGTTCAATCCCCGACCGAGTCATATCAAAGACTTACAAAAATGGTACTAACAGCTGCCTCGCTTGGGGCTCAGCATCAAGTGGATATTGTTTGGACTGGTAGGCCTGGTGTCAGGATAATGTGACTGGGTAGGACATCATGCTACATGTCTGTGGCATGATGCCCCAGTGCTAGACATCACTATAAACTGCCACACTGCAGACATCGTAGCGATATGACTGAAAAATTGTTAAAGCTACGTTAAAAAAAATCCAAATCTACTTTCTTCATAAAAACAATCTTTGATGTTTAAATCATAAGTGTGTCTTATATTGATTTATTCAATGTGAATAAAAATAGAAGTTTTAAAAGAAAACAATTAACGTATCAATTTGCAATGTGATTATGAACAACAAGAAAAGGCATAGGTCTGAATTTTGTGGCGGACACACTCGCATGGATGTGAGGAGTTCATTCACTCGGTCAATACACAATTGCCCGGAGCATATCTTAATTCTGTTAATAGGGTAAATATATGTATTTGTATTTGATATAAATAAAATACATGTACAGTATATAAGCTGCATCAATGATTTATTCGTTGTATAAATTTTTCATTAAAAGAAACTCGGCAAGCCTCATGGTATATCATTGATACCTACTATGCACACATATATTCATTTCTTGTAAATTATTTTTGTATCTGACGAATAGTAAAATATAATATGATTATCAAGCTTCCCTGATGTGATATAAATCACAGCTATATGAACAGCGTTATGTGTCCCTTGTATGTCAAAGTCTAAAGAGTTTGCTCTACTGTTACTGGTCTGCCGTATCTTTATTCAGTTGTAATCCGCAATAATTGATCTGCACAAGTGTGGTCATTTAGCAACAGAAAATGGAGATGGTAAAAATCTCTATTTTAATGATTTTCCAAAAGATGGAAAGATTACTACCAGTACATGCATCATAAACAAAAACCCTCAACCTAAAACTACCTGTCTAAACTTCTCTAGACAGTGACGTCATCACTTCACATGATAAAAGGCAAACTTGAAAACACACATTCAGAAACACGCGTACGGGCTATAGAATATAGAAATCCATCCAAAAATGACATAATGAGGAATACTGAACTAACAGTGATGAAATTTACAATCCTTCAAATCAAACCGTCTGTAATACGAAACTTTTATCATGAACGTGAAAGTTTCCATTTCGATATGATTCAGGAAATATATCACTATCATAATGAAGGGTTTTACGCGATATGATTTAAACGTTAAGTATAACAGCTTTGTAACTGGTTAAAATCTAACGTGATGTTCAAAAACGTTAAGGGGCCCCGAGTGGCCTAGTGGTCTAAAGCGATCACCGTTCCGGATTACTGCCATCTCACCTCTGTCTGCGTGGGTTCGAGTCTCAGGCTCGGCCAACGTGGGTACGTGAGAAAGCCTGCCAGTAGCTTCTCGTGGGTCGGTGGTTCTTCCCCGTGGTTTTCCAGGGTTCTTCCTCCACCAGTTATACTGGCCGCCATGTATAGCCTATCTTCTGCTGAAAAATGGCGTTAAACCCTACAACAACAACAAAAAACGTTAAAAGGGTTCTTTCCCCTGTTTAAATATTAATGACGAATATCCTGAATTACGCTTATCTATCACTAACAGCAGTCTCAGTAATTTTGATTGTAATTCACTTAGCCGATGTCATTCACGAAAGACAAAATGTGAAGAATATTGGGTTAACAGTTTTGTTAATACTCTTGATTCATTATCAAATCGCACAGTTATCAATATTACAGAAATGTGGTTACCAATGTTACAGGAATGAATTTCATATTTTGGAAAGATTGCATAAGACATAATACAATAAATGTTCGTTTTACATTTTGAACTGTCGTAGAGACCGTTTTCTCATACGTGCGACAGAGAAATCTGGTTGATTTGCTAACCTTGCTTTACTTCTCTCAGACTTGTTTTCTTAGCCTAGTTTGTCGGTCATGGTCAAATCGCGCAAGGAACTACATTTTCGTTACAAGGGAAGTAACCCTTGTCGTCTTCTGTGGTGCCTGATGGAGTTCTTGTACAATCAAGCAACAGCAACAACAACAAAAGAGAAAGAAAACTACTCAAGGGCAACAACAGAGATATCAAAAAGAACTTCACTCACAAAGAAACTGGATATCATGTCATAGAAAACATTACATACACAGACACACACGAAGTCTAGCTATTTGTTTGCTGATCACAACGGAGTATCATGTAATTGTCTTTTTTAAATTACGAAAATTACCCCTAGCTATGCACAGCTTCGACGCTATTATTTGTAGTAGTTATCACGGAAAATTTTTAACGGTACCCGACATAACACATAGAAATTGAGCCTATGTATGGCCATCAATTTTGAAATTCAAAAGTTGCCATAAAATAATAACAGACCCGAAGAAGAAAGAAAGGAAAGAAAACCAAAACTGCTGAGGCCGTCATTGAATCTGACATGAATACACTATTTGAATCATCGCTGCTGGGTCCTAACACGCCAAAAGGTTTATTAAACATTTGTAACAGGATTTAACTGATTTAACCTGAATGGATGCCTGGTTAAATGACAACACAAACACAATGTGATGAAAGATGTAAGTTTATGAAATGAATCAATAAATATATGTGCATTATCTACAACATATACAGTGTGATTCTTTCAAGCTCTAAACATACGACTCATTCAATTACACAAACATTTGTTATATGCAAATGAATTTGTGACTTTATGAAACCTTATGACATAAAAAGAAAAAATGATTCATACAATCATTCAAAAATGGGGAAACAAAAATGTGATTCAAATAGTCAAAATTGAAGACACATGATACAGTAAAACCAAGATGTGATTCGTATAATCTCATGTAATAAAAGTAAGATTCATATGATCTCATGCAAATAGGTGTTATTCAATTGTACTCAAATGTACTCAATTGAAACACAACATATGTTCCATGTACTCAACTGAAACAAGATAATTGAAAGAAACATGATCAATTGTAATAAAGATAGCCTCACTTCTCCTGAATTTTGGGTTAGCCCACACTTGTATTTGCCACCCCACCCCCCCTTCATGGATCTCCCATGCGCACAAGTTTACAGATCAGCACATGCTTCCATCCCCATACAGACAGATATACAAATAGCCAGACCGACAGCCTGATACACCCCCACACACACAGAGCTAAAATAAAACCAAACTGGTCAGATAAACAGGTACGGAATTAAAATCTATACACACGTTATTAAATTAAACTCTTAATAGCAACTTGTAACAGTTCAAAAGTTCATAACGTTTCAAATCCGCGTAGTGATAAAGGTAACATTTCATGCTACGTCATTAAAACTGAATATACTTCACATATTTGCAAATAAAATAAAATGTAACACTGACCCCTATGGTGTAGAATGAAATGGAGAGCACACACTCCTTGACAAGATCCCAAAAAGACCAATGTGTCGATTAGAACAGAAACTTGCTTTAAATCTACAGGAAAATGAGCAAGCGTAAAATACCCGTGCATACCGTGTTTTTTGTGTCTCTCGCTGCAAGCAATCTACGACGAGATGCATGCTAGCCCAGTCACTTAACTAGAAAAACAGTTATCCACCCTTGGTAACGTTGTACGCATGTACGACGAAAATGATCAAATCGTTTTAAGGCGAAACCAAGTTATTTCTTGCCTTATTCTATGACAACATTTAATAGCTGCACTTTCGTGCATGTGGGCGGGGTGAAGAACACCTAAACATCAAGTGGGGAGATATCACTTTAGAGCAAAATTGTGAACTTAGAATATTGAGAGTTTAACGAGAGCCAGATGATGGCAAGGACAGGGAAGAGTAAGAAACGCAAAAAATGAAACATAAAGATGTACGCAAACATTAACTTTACAGATAGGTGTCATGTATAAATAAAATACGTATAAACGTCCGTCACCCTCGCTCTCTTACCCTTACCCTTAAAACGCCCCTGGGCCAAATGGGCATTGGGTGAACTCTCTGAACAACTACCACAAACTGAGTAACAGCCAGAAATGTCAAATCCTCACATGTGCTTTCTTCAAACTTTTTCAAACAGCCCCAATCAGACCCAGCTTAATCAAACATGATATCCAATCACAAATATGAAAACTCCATCAGTTACTAGTAGGAGTAGTTCATTCATCCGTCCACACATTATTCCACAAGAAAAGATTGCCATGTAACGTAGTTTTGCACTAGTGATAGCAACACTTGCCACATTTCCAGAACTGAAACTAAATTTCCAACAAAAGCACTCATCACATGGTTATTAGCTGCGTTCTTTGTTTGAGGGTTCTTTCATGCACGAGAGTAATTTTACAATCAATATCAGTTGCAACAAGAGTATGTCACCAACAGTTTTACATCTCAAAAGGAAACATAGAGTTATATATGATAGTGACAGTGATCTCTACTTATCCATGAATAGTCAATCTAATACGCATCTATCGTTCTACATTGTATTCTTCGTTAGATGTGTGTATCAGGTATCATATCATTGGCTATCGTAGAACCTTTCCAAATTAGAAATGATGAAAGATAAAAGTTATCCTTATAAAAATATAATTATTTATTGTCTTTTTATGACATCCATCGATTAAATGTAAAGCTAGAGGAATACCAACAAATATTCTTAAGTTGTTATTTTCTCATGCGTAGAACATTTATACATTGGATCGACAGATCACACCTTTGCCCTTATTAACATTCGTATTAATGCGCGGTGTTTATAAAACAATAGCACTTGCTCCAAGCACTCATGTTACAATACTTACAAGACGTAAATGTTACAACTATGAAATTGTTTTGCTTTGTAAGAGCAGCAAATATAGCTGGATTCTAGTGAGATAACTCTTCAGATGTAAATAAAACATTATAAGACCGAATGATCTATATACAAAATAATAGCGCCTGACGAATACTGTATGTGTTGAATGGGTTAACTATATTTCAAAAGTGCAGGGTTTTATTTTCATTTGAACAGAAATATTGGGCGAGAAAGATAATCTATGTACGGGTTTGCACCTAGGCAAGGAAGTCCCAATCATGGGGAGACATATAATATAATCCCGAGATTGAGATTTCCATGTCTCGATGCAAATCCCAACACAGATTCTATTAAGTTCAGATGGGTTCCAAGAAGCACGTACCAATATCATGCACATACTAAAACTGCATATATCTGTAACGAATCCGTTGAATAGACAAAATTGTTCTTAATGAAGCATGTGGAATTCGGCCACAAAATAGTAGATAAGGACACCGATGTGTGTCAATATATTGTGTGATACCATTTCGATGGAAAAACGTGAGGGAAACTTTCAGTTATTGCAGAAGAAGGATCGCATATATGGACACAAGTTGTCAAATATGAAAGTAAATCTTTTAAAAAATAATAACTAAATAATCAAAATGAAATAATCTAAGAATATGATTCGAAACAAAGGTTACTACTTTATTGCTCTCTTTTAAACAAATTGCTACACGAGGAGATTTGGCTATTTCTCTTCAAGAAACGTCAGATATAACAAAGGTTGTATGGGAGTGTCAGATACGTATGTGTATGTAACATGAAAGCTCACTTCCGGTTGCTACCCAGATTTGGGTTTAATCTTTAACGCCTTCATGATTTTAACATAAAAGCTTAGTTCCGTTTGCTACCCAGATTTCAGTTTTGTGCAACACGTTCGGTCACAAAACTAGATGTAGTCTAAGACGAAGAAAAAATCATAGATAATTTGCAGTCCTTATTTCTAAATTGCCAGAGTATGAACAGAAATAATTGTTCGAAATGTTTAACTGATAAATTTAGAATCCTTCTTCTTTTGTTTGTACTCTAGTATAGGAAGCATCATGGAGTCAAAATAAATGTGTATTAACCGACATAGGATGAGTATATTTTGAAAATCATTAAAATGCTCTATATTAGCCGAACTATGATTATAATTTGCAATCACCTAAATAATTTTGCCCATCAAAATTAATAGCAAACAAGAACACTTTGATTTCAATAGGTTTCAGAGGTAATATATAAAGACTTCATGACTTTAAGATGAAAGCAACATCGCTGGTGTCAAGAGATAATACCAATTTGTTTACAAATTTGGACGGCGTAAGCATTTATTACAAGATAGTTTTCTTACAAA
>JAECUM010037417.1:0-13769 GCA_016617855.1 Megalonaias nervosa
TCTAGAACACTGGTTCAGAATTTATACATCTTACTTATGTCCTACAGTGATGTATCTGAAGACTTGTATTATTTTCTCTGCACTTGTATATAGTATGTACTTCGTGTCAATTACCAGATACGTCTACAAAACCTTGTCTCAGGTGTCAACTCCAGTCATATTTGTATTGAGATAATCACATCATAATAACTTTAAAGTATAGTGGGAGTCATATTACCTCGAACAAACTATGTAGGCCCCATCACAATATCGTGATAGAAAGAAAACTGACAATCATTGACTTGCTGTTTAAACGATATAGTACGTTTAATATTGAACTGGAAATTACTAAAAAATAGTTTTCGTGAATATCAAAGATAAAAAATATTTTTATGTTCTTAGTCTGAGAAAATAAGAATTTATCTGTGTTTTATAGTAAACATCTACTAAATCTAGTAGTATCCATTTTCAGTACTAACACTAGTAAATATTCACTCTACTAACACTGACTAACAATGTGGTATCCATTTACAGTACCAACACTGGAGTATCCTTTCACACATAGCATAATGCTCTTGGTTATATTTTGTAAAAGACTATATACAATTTGGACGACACGCAATATAAATATTTTTTCTTGTCTTTATACATTAAACCAGTCATTGCATATCTGTTGTGTTTTGACACTAGATTTTTCGTTTAATACCAAATATATTACATTATGTCCAAAGTTGCTGGAATATTTGCACGAGATTTGACATTCCAATGAAATGCCTCTATTTATATATCACGTTATTATACCTTTTATATATATATATATATATATATATATATATAGAGAGATATATATATATATATATATATATATATATATATATATATATATATATATATATATATATATATATATATATTTCTGCACGTCCTTTATGCTTGCGCCTTTTGAAATGGGATTTTATACGTGGATGGCATGCGTCTGTGAGTACATACTTTGTAAGATCATGAAAATCGAATATTTATTTATTTAATTTGTGGTCCATATGAGTTTCATTTTTTATATGGAAGTATTTTTCGCAAAAGTCAACGCTTTATGTAAAGTTTTTACAAATATGACAAAGGTTATCTTATTTTAAAAATGTATCATTCTTATTGGCATCTTTGAACAATTATCGGGAATTCAGGAAAGGACTGTAAGCCAATACAGATATTTCATAAAGTAGGTGAAAATAACTTCATGGATGCAATTTCATGTTTGGAAGTGGGTGTTCTTTTAAAGTGTGTGTTAATTATCTGCTCTTTCTTGATGCTTACATTCTCTTTAACAGATATGGTGATCATTACTGGTTAGTTGATATAGATATGGACTGCAATCGGACGGATAACGGTTGGTTTGAATTCAAGGACATCGTCAACGGCAGATGGGAACCTAATATAAATACTGCCACATGTACCGGAAATGCTGGTGGAAACCCTCCGCATACTTCCGCAAACCACTGGGCACGTTGTGGCTATCTCAACGTATTTCACTGGAACAGCGGAACTTGTGAAATAAATATTTTATCTTAAATTGATTTGCAGTTTCGATTGTAATTTCGTTTGTTTTGATTTCGCAATTGTAATTCAGAAAAAATATGATTATGCTAACTAAAATACGACTGTTGTATATCTTTATTCAGAACCTAAGAATTTTTTAAAGTGTCATAGGAGTGCACATATCACCAATAAATGTACAATCCTCAATCAACAAAATTAAGAATTAATTAATTAACAATCATGTTTCAAATTAGTAGACATTTGTGGGCACCACAGAGAGTGTCGAGTCTTCTTTAGCTGTTGAACTGAATCAATATAAGCAAGGTACTAGATAAATATTTATCACAGGTACTAGATAAATATTTATTACAGGTACTAGATAAATATTTATTACAACACGTGCGTTAATCACAATAAGTGGGTTTCGCACATAGTTTTCATTGAAAACGTAATTGGGCAGTTAAAATGACATCATCTAAACTTTCAACAATTTTTGTCAAAAAATACTACCGTAAACATACTCAGCAACCTACTGAGCAGTTGACAGCTATGTATGAATATTGTGTAACATTATGTAAAATTCAGCAATATCAATAAAATTACTTCATATGAAAAGATGTTACAAACTCAGTCTAGCTGATAATGCTAATCATATTTTTTATTTCAAGATGAACGGTGAGACTTTGGAGGAAATGATAATGTATAATTGTCGTGAAGCAAGTGGTCCATTTGGATGACCTTAACAGGGGTCTCAAACTCAAACCACCTCGAGGGCCGCATAAGGGCATTTTCGATGGCCCAAGTGGGGCACCACCTTTGTTATCTCTCATGACACCTTGTGACGCCAATCATTTTGCGGGCTACAGGATACGACCCGCGGGCCGCGTGTTTGATACCCCTGGTCTGTAACATTCCTTCAGATATGCAATGAAAGCCGACAATAAAAGCACGTGCCCACTGTCCCAAAATTCTCAAATTAAATACGTGCCCAACTCATTCTTATTTATATCAAGTTTTAAAAGTCAAACCTTGAAATTATTTCTCATTATCACAGCCAATAATTATGACAGCGTTTTTAAATACATATATCGTAATGTTATTGTGTCACATTTCAAACTTTAGGTGCTGACATACAAGCTGAGCATGTATTTAAGGATTAAACGAGTCAATGTCAGTCAAAATGCACGCTCGACATACATAATTATTACAGCTGTTACCATGGATGTGAAATAAATGCAGATTGTATGGGACTAAATATCTAGTATGTATATTATTATGAATGTATTGACTCAATTATTTATGAGAACCAAAGGACAGGGGTATTTCTTTTTCTTATACATGAAGTTAGATTCCAAACGGAACAAATTCATAGAAAGACATTCGGTTCAGTACATTCGTTTTCATGAACAAGCACCTCGAAATAAAACACTATCCACCTCAACACCATCCTTCTTCTCATAATAATAGTCTAAACCTCAGTTTTGAATGGAGCTTTCTTCACTCATGGCCAATAAAAATGACATTAAAAAGCACATTTTGTAATATTGTTAGTTATAATGAAACTGATGCTGATGCTTCCGCACACGTACACCCAATAACCCATGAAAAGACCATATATGTGTATCTCGCTTAATAATTATTTGGGAATACACAGTGAGGAGGATACTGTACAACAGTATACAATAGTAGTCACTATTAGCACTTCAATTGGGTATAGAAACCAACATTAAACCTCTTTGGTATTGACTGTATAGCATTATGCTCTTTTCCATCCTCATTTACAATCCAGGTTTGCCACGAGATCATGTTGTCGTTATTAAAGAACCCTATTAGCTCCAAATCTATGCCCACATTATGCAATCACTTCGAGAACGTAAATAATTCTCTTTTTAATAGAAAGAATAGCTAATCATTATAAATTCTTCCATCTAACCTCAACTGAATCATTGATTTTGGCTTTGTAAACATGTTTATCTCAATCTGAGTCCAGAATATTGGAAATTCCACATGAAATTCCGGGTCTACCTGTTGTTTACCACATTTTATATTACAGTTTTAGTAACAGACCTTCTAGCACGTGAGAAAGCCTGCGAGTAGCTTCTCGGTGGTTCTTCCCGGGGTTTTCCAGGGTTCTTCCTCCACCAATTATACTGGTCGCCATGTATAGCCTATCTTGTGCTGAAAAATGGCGTTAAACCCTACAACAACAACAACAACAACAACAACAGACCTTCTAATTATATCTAAGATTTTATCTTGTAAACATTTGGAACCTTCCAGAATGAAATTTTCCATTAGGTAATAGGTTTATTTCAGAAAATGCTAATTGTGACCTGAGGTCAAGTAGAGGTCAATATAATCTTGTTTATCTAGAAATTATTCCTTCATGCTGTAAGATTTGAGCAGAATCAGTTGTATTATTATTGTGTCCACTATTTTATTTGGGCTCGAATTTATTTATTCAAATTATGTAAATTAAAGATAGTCTTCTTTGTAATTACAAAGTGCACAAAAGTAACATTCTTGGAAATAAAGACTTGGATTTATGGTGAAATTCAAATAAGGATATATTCTTGGATTGTATAATTGTGATTCAGCAAGAGACCGTTGGTACATAACTACGACACAGGCCATCACAGACACATCAACACTTCTAGCGTTAGATTCATTTTGGAACACCACTATAGTTCATTCAGAATTTAATTATTAGGGCTTGTGTTAAAAATTCTAGGATTATTTGGAATTTAATTCGCAATACCGTAAGTTATTTTGTTTTTACATTTGTCACTTTGTATTCTAGAGAATTAAATTGTATTTGTTAGAATTGTACAAAACTTGTAGGTTTTCACTCATTTTTATTACTTAGTATAAGACCATAGAGTCGTTAGAGATTTTGAGTCACAATACTTTCATCATCTCATAAAATATATACAAAACCTTTCCCTTTTTGTTCACTGTAAACTGTTAAGTGGTAGGGGCTTCTGACATGTATAAAATATTTCTTTTCATGACTTGCGATGAACACGTCTAACATCTGGTGGCAGCGAGTTTTTAATTTTCAGTAGCTTTACGAATGGAAACAGGGAACATTTTAGACCCTAGATGCCACAAATAGATCCGAAGAAGAACTCAGTCTGATTATTTAGAAAGGGTATAGTTGTGTTTATAACATTAATGACTTCCAGCTAAGATTACCAATTCAAATATAACGATGTACATAGATTCTTTAATATAGGTCATGAGAAAGAGAACGCATCCCGTTTGAGAAAATGAATAATAAAAACTTTAACGAGAGTGTTCAATATAAATTGAATGACTTTTTAAAATAAATAACATTAACATTCTTGTCTATTTTATATATTTTTTAATTGTGATATCGGATTTAGTGAAACGTATTATTAAAGACGGGCTGTCATCACAGATTCTATTCACCAATGCGTATATCTAAATATATTTACAAAATATTTGGCGTGAATACACTTTTAGATGACAAACAAATTATTTAAAATTTTCGTTAATCCAAATATATTTAAAAATCCGATTTCAAAATGTTCTATCTTTCTGACAGGAATTTGTTGATTTACATTTCCTTAGACTCATCATTTTTCACGCTTTTATAAGATATATAATATTATGTTTACAACATGCGATATATAATCCAAAACTGTATTTTCAAAAGGTTCCTATTTTGTCACTAGCTTTTCATTAGGTTGTTAATTGCTGTATTTGCCTTTAACAATTTAATCTTGAATAATCCAATGTTCTGAAATAGTTTCATATTTTTTTTACACATTACACATATTGCAATTATAAAGATATATTTGCCTTGGAAATTCTATGACAGGTTAGTTTTGGTTTGTCTTATAATTACACGTATCTGAAAGTAATTTCATTGCATTAGACAGCGTAGACAAGGACAAAACGTGCACGATTCCCTCATGAATGACCTTGAGGGCAGAAATAATCAAGTTGTCCTATTTTCAGACATTATTATAAAAAGAAACATTTGGTGTATACATAGACTGACATATACCTCTCCAGAAAGAGTCATCTTTCTATTTCACCAATATTAACCTCTCAAACCCGAACTACATACTTGCTAAAATGAGTACATTGTATGTATTAGAGGTTCGGTATTTTATTGCAAACACGGTGCATTGGAATGAGCGTATGGGCTCTTAAATCGTATTTCCTATACATTAACCATAAAAAATAAATTTAAATAGACGAATTGTTTCTGTCAAGAAGCCATGGCAGTTTAATGGTGAGCATGCTGCACTCGCGACCGGAATGATCGGGCCGGTGGCGAAGGGTAGGCTATCGTGGTGTGTTTCTTTTAAAATCCCATGCACTGTGTTGATGTTCCGTAAAACACGAAGCCAAACATTGTAGACAACAAAGCTAACAAATCCGAATAAATGAAATAGAATGAAGCTTCAAAATATTCAGGGAAATATCATCATCTAGACCAATATATTTTCACGTATGGTAAAATAACATCCTACCTGATCAACAACGACAGCAAATATTTACTAGTATTTAGTTTCAGTTCTATCCCTTCGTGTACGACGCAAATTCTAATGGACAGTCATGGCTCTTTCAAATTCCAAATTTAGTTTGATAGCTACAAATGTTGATATCAAGAACAACACGCCGAACCTAAAGAGTGAATATCTTTTCTTTAAAAACGACATAAGCTACAAAACTATAACTCAACCAAGAATTACTTTCTTTAAGAATACGTATTAAGAGAATGCAAATGTTGGTTGATTCAATGATTCAGAGAACCCACTTTTGAACTTCCAGTAAACGTTCAACAGTCATTAACACTAGATAGAAGTTCAAAGATCCTGTCAGCTTTGTTGAAGAATAAGAATTGTATCCTAAGTTCATTTCTTTCTTCCTATCTTTCTTTGTATCTATTTCTTCTAGAGTAGTGCCCGGATCTGACCAGTACACAGACCCTCACTGTAACGGGAAGCAAGTTATCGTTCATCTGTTTGAATGGAAGTGGACGGTTATTGCCTTAGAATGTGAATGGTTTCTGGCTAAGAATACTGCAGTGTACAGGTGGCCCATATTTGATAAATCGTCCTTTGTTTCAGCTTTAGGAAAGGGTGCAGAAATCATATGGTCGGATGCAGGTGCGTGGTAGTTACATTACATAGTTCTCAATCTTATTGCAATAAAACCATAATCTTCTGCGTTATATGCACGACCGTCATTGTCATTAAGTCAAATATAAACGACACCGATACTCTGAGCTTAAGAAGAAAATGACAACCATTGGATAATACGTTAGGTCATATTGCTAACGATTAGCTTGGATTAAACCAAACCTTTGTGAAGACATTAAGTCAAAATCCTGTCAGCGTCTCATTTCGATGTCTACACCGGATTTTACTTCTTGACAGCAAATTATATATTTCCCATGTCTCCCCTGTTAGCGAGAATATGATGTTACCAAGGACTATCCCAGATCTTGGTGAAACGATATCAACCAGTAAGTTACAAGCTGACAAGCAGGGTTGGTAACGAGGCTGATTTGATTCACATGGTGCAGCAATGCAGGAAAGGTGGTTTTCGGTATGTGCAGAGATTATTCCAAAACTATTTCCAAGGGAATAAATTGTAGACTTCAGCTATATATGGGGATTTCAAAACCGTAAGAGGAATATTAGTTTTAGGTAGATTTCAACAGCTAGAATACATTTATTTCCTATTGATACAAACGTAAAGCAGATCAATCAAAAATTAATCTCTTGTTTGTTTAATTACTGTCTGAAAACCCTTCTGATACTACAAACAAACCGAGACAGATTGAAAATGATTGAGGTTGATCCAATGTCAGGGTAATGACTACAGTCCTCGATTGTTTCATCGTGGGATTGGTCAAAACCTTCATTTAATTCATTGAGCTTAATTTGTTATATACAGGGTCTTCGTGGACGCCGTGGTCAACCACATGGCAGGTCTCGGAAGAACTGGTACGGGGATAGCAAGGAGCACATTCGACTCGGATAACTATGATTTTCCTGGAGTCCGATTCAGCCGCCAACATTTCAATACCAGGGACAGGTGCCCGTCACATGACGGCAACGTCAATACCAACGATGGGCTTCCAGTAGTCCGACCAGTCAGGATATAAACATCTGAATAATTTCTCTCTCTCTCTCTCTCTCTCTCTCTATATATATATATATATATATATATATATATATATATATATATATATATATAAAGTCCAGATAAGGAAAATAATGAAATTTGCATTAATTTAAATTTCATCATCATCATCATCTTCATTATCAATTCCTTAGCCCAAGAAGTCGTTGGGGCACCACAGCTGACTTTACAACCAATTCTCTCTATCTTTCCCTGTTCTCTACTGCCCTTTGGGAATCTCCAAACCCCATGCCTGTCCACTCCTTAATGTTGTCTTCTCACCTCTTTTTCTGTCTGCCTCTTCTTCTGCACCCTCGCACTGTGCCTTGCAAGGTTGTTTTTGTCAGTCCAGATGATCTTGAGAATGACCGTACCACTTCATTGTGCGCTTTTCTACAGTGGTCAAGAGGTCTTCATAGGATCTAATGGCTCGTTGGATCCTGTTGTGGATTTAAATTTGGATTGCGTAAAGTTAGGCGTCAGAATCTAATGCCCTTTATACTCAGCAAGAGTTTTGGGCTTCAGTATGCTTTAGAATCATAGGGCTTGAGCTCGAGTTAAATTGTATTGTTCGCAACCGTTTCGTTACTATCGGGATTGCTTTAATATATGTGGGTTTTTTCAGCAAGAGGGTATAAGGAAGTCAAATCTGTTGTACGAATAGTGAACAATATGACTGCCTCCGCTCTGACTTTCATTTGCCAGTTGCTTAGATTGTTAAACATTATATGAGAATTTATATATCTTACATCAATTGACTGTAATTATATAGTAGGACCAATCTGGCGAACAAACTGGCTGTTGTAGGTTTAGCGCCATTTTTAAGCACATGATAGGCTATATATGGCGGCCAGTTTAACTTGATGGTGGGTGAACCTAGGTAAGAACCATCGAGCCATGAGCAGATATTGTCTGATTTTCTCATTAAACCACATTGGCCGAGCCAGAGACTCGAACGGACGTGGACAGAGGTAAGATGGCAGTGACTCTGACTATAAGATCATTATGTAGAAATTCAACCTAAAACTGAATACAGGCACAAATTGCCAGAACTATTATCCCTTGCCAATTAAAGTTATTCTTCAGAGTAACAAAAGTTGTGAAAATTGTTACAAATTACTTTTGAACTCGAATGTTTCACCAACTTGTGAAAAAGATGACGACGAAACTTCATCCTTGCTTGTGATTATTATCTAAATATATATTCTAAAGTATTTTAAGTAACAAAAAACCCTCAAATTACAATGGCTTCAATATCGAGATAGAATTCTACAGAAGAATATATGTTTGTATAAAATACATATTAATAATACTTACAAATGTACGTTTTGTAATGGCTAGCCCAAAACAATAGTGCATATGTTTATGGAACTGTATTGTGATTAAATAGATTATGGACTGATGATTCTCAGTTGATTCAAGATGTACTAATAATACTATTTACTCCAAGTGACAACATGTCTTTATTCGGAGAAAGAGACGTAGAGAAATTGCATAAAAAACCTTCATATTTATTCGTCTTCTTACCAAGTACAAAACATATACATAAAAGACGCCTATATTAAAATGGCCTTAGTACCTTCTTTAAAGAATATTATATATTTAAAACTTACATTGTAGTCAAAGCGTAAAGAAATAGGCTTTCGTGAAAATTTGGAGCAATCATATACTCTCACTCTCTCTTTCGCTTTCGTCAAACTTAATTTATTTTTCGCACCATTGATCTAGTTGTAACTAGATGTACCATTTAGAATGGATGTTGATGATATACATGTAACAACGGTAAGGGAAAATACTTTAATGTTGTGATAACATATGGTCTGATACCATTACCAATCTGTACATGAAGTAATAAACATGTCTGAAAAATGATTCATGGGTATGATCTGCTAAATTTGCATATTATCAAAACATTAAAAACAATAATTAGGTACGATCATTCACTTATTGTCGGTTAAGCTGCAATTATCCATTCAGCATGAGTTGGTTTGATTAATAAGGTTGCATGTTACAATGAATCACAAATAACATCTTTCCTTTTCGAGACCAATTTAGCATACCAAATGTGAAAGTGTGATTTGTAATTTTTCTTTATACTTCTTACTGTCAGTTCTAGTGATTGTTGCTGGCCTGTACATGAGACAGGCACAAATAAAATTGTGATGCCACTGTTTTTTCAATTTAGTTTGCATCTTACCACTGGTTGGGTAGGCATCTTTTGATGTCATTCGCTAGGAAGAGAACATGGAGTAAGTACTGCACTTATTCTACAAAATTTGTCATCGCTTCATATGCTTGGGCACGCATTTCTTTATCGTTTGCCATAGTAAGTATATACAATCATCAAACGGCCTACCAGTGGCTTGTTTAGACCCACTAAGTTCGTTGTATACCCACTTGTGTTATACACGTTTTTAGATTTTCTGATAGTTCTTTGACCACTAAATCTTTCCAGTCGGGAGGTACATACAGACCTGAAAATGGGGTTCTTCAAGGATCTGCTAGCGGACTTGTTCATTGAAATATTGCTATGGTGTTTGCATATGCGACTTATAGTCGGATGCCACGTCTGATATCCTGGCAAATGCCTCTCTAACGTCTTCATGAAGTACAGGGGCGCTTTTTGCTAGTACACCATTGGCTTTTCCAGTGTCACCGACGTCTTTATTTTTACTTAAGCCATTGCGAATGGCAAGTGTATAATAGCCTTTTCAATTTCTCTTCTTGCTCTTGTAATATCCTTGATACGCTTATCTATGTTAAGACCTTACCCCATTCTTCTTCTGTTTCCGCTAGCGCTGTCACTTCTTCCACTGGTGATCGTGTTGCCTTTCTAATATCCTCGGAACGTTCCGCAATTTCCTTTGTTGGTTTAATCAGAGTTGTAAATCTTTGTTCCGAACCAGCTGTGAGGCCTTCTTGTTCAGTTTGTCGCGACTGCAACATATGTTTGACACTTTCACGACCTGCTGTCGCATTACGAATTAATTCTTTGTGTTCAAGAGCACCTTTACGGCGTCGCTTTTCACACCCTTCTATGATATCATTAGCAGAAATTTTATATAGATGAAATTGATTTTTAAATGGTCGTGTGAGACACGTTCGTGTCCAGACCCGCATCATATTTACCTCCGCGACTGGAAGTTTTGGTCAAGTCAATAGTGAGAAAACTATACGGTCCCAAACATTTCAAGAAATTCAACCGACGAATGGTCGGCGGCTCACCAAATCCAACGAATATTTAGAAGGTCATGTAACTCAATGCCAAGAAATATCATCAGCATGTTACAGTTGTCACGAATCACTCTAAGGCATATTTGCACATCGTTGAGCCAAATATGACATCTTTGTTTTTGTGTCGACCTCGTGAAAATATTGGTGCGGGATTGACTTGGTCCTAAAGCATTGCATCGTCGTAAAATACAAGATCGTTTTCGTTTGCTTTTAAAAGATCATAACACGACCGGTCACCAGCCGATGGCTCAATCACGTACAATCGATCTAACTTTAACCATCGTAAAATCATATTCAAGAACAATTGCGTTTTTCCTGTCCCAGCATAGCTAATGATCAGTGTACGAACTGAGTTTAGAAATATATCACCATGCTTGTATGGTTAAGGTGTGAATTTCCTTTTCCGTGATGCCACTGCATAATACAGTATGCAATACAATCATATCTTCATTTTGTCTACCATGTCGCGCAAAACACGTATTTCAAATCCAACTCGAGTTCAAACACATAATGGAAGAACAACTATTGCTGCACTTGTGTTCGAGGTGGAGCAACGAGTTCACGTTTAATAAAAAACCCTCGGTGCTGATATCGTGGCTGCATTAACAAAGTTACCGGAACACAATGGAATAAATATCCCGTTGAAAAGCAATCCTAGATACAATTAGTGTGTGTCTGGTACACGGCATGATATACAATCAACCAAAGCCTGGTGAAGCACGAGTAAACTGTGTCGATAATGCGTGTTATGGAAACCACCTTGCGTACCAAGCATCGAAAGATATATGTGCACGTCAGCATGGCGACGTGAATCTGACAAACGACTTAATTGCAATTGAGGGACCAAGAGCTGGAAAACGAATCGAGAAATGGATCATCAAAGTAGGCATGGAAACCAAGATTGCATTAGGAGGCTTTGACGTTCATTAATATTAATACAAACAAACAATGGATACAAAACCCCGGACATCATTAAAATTAGAAAATCACTAAATTTTTAAATCCAAATGTTCTTTCAATGAATACACGGTAAATCCTTTTAGAGCTATACATCTATCTGTCCTTGAATATTTTGCAATAAATCTGATATGCTATTAACACACCCTAATGTCTTTGAATAAATGTTATAGCACCGCCATTCCAACAAATGATATCAAATTAAATAAATGAATCAATCCTCTCAATGTACCTCATCCACAACCAGTAATATTATCAAGAATAATTAATTCTGTGCAAAGTTCATTTTATATACTTGTAAACGTTTATAAGCAAATTTACAGACTATCGGGCCACTGGTATCTCCGCACACATAACACATGCACTGACGTTCTAAGTAAGATACTTCAGTGTAGAATCTTGGTGTTTTATTTTCCAAACTGCTAATTTTTCAAATTGAAAGAATAAACACACACACACACACACACACACACACACACACACACACACACACATATATATATATATATATATATATATATATATATATATATATATATATATATATATATATATATATATATATATATATATACACACACTTGTATGCCATCCCAGTAGTAGATATCTCGATACTGATTAAATGGCAGGTTTCACTAAACGCATTGTTCTATGGATAAATGAATTGTCATGATGCTACTTACTATCCTCATGAATGACAGAATGATGATGATGCAATCGTAATACTGTTGTACTGAATTACATACATTACTCTAAATTTGAACACGAACTTCTTGATGCCTTTTTTGTGTCAGTCATTGCATACTTGCTCTGCTGTGACTTTTTTTACTTTTCCTTTCTAATTTCACATGTTACCTAGCAATACAAAATCACTATAATACTTTCATCAGACTAGACAAAAGATGGATTGATAGACACTTCAATACAAAAATCAAGACGACTAGTTACCATTACCAATATTCTCACGTTTCCATAGCCTTCGGACAATTTTATGCATGTCCTTGTGCTTGAGCTTCTGTTGATCTAATGAAGGAATTGCATGCGTTTCTGAATATATTCTTTTAAAGTCACGACAAATCGAACATTTGCATCGTGTATTGGAACCACTGTCCATATCGTTTTCACTTTACGGGTGCGTTTTTCTCAAAAGAGGACAACTTATCGCAGACTTAGAACGACAAAAAAGAGAAAAGACTAGCGTATTGAGAAAATGCGTAATTATTATTTGCATCTTAAACCAGTATCGTCCTTTCAGCAAAGCATATCAATATAAACATTTCGTCAAGAAGGTGATATAGAAAAATTATTTCATATATGTAATTTCGTGTTTGAAAATGGTTGTAATTTTAAACTGTGTGTTAATTATCTGCCCTTACATTATGTTTTATCTTCTCTTTAAAAGATATGGCACTCATTACTGGTTAGTTGATATAAATATGGACTGCAATCGAACGGATAACGGCTGGTTTGAGTTAAAAGGCATCATCAATCATGATGGATGGGAATCTGATTTAAATGGTGCCCTATGCACCGGAACTGCTTGTGGAAACGCTCCACATACTTCCGGTAACCATTGGGCACGTTGTGGTTATCTCAGTGTATTTCACTGGAACAGCGGAACTTGTGAAATAAATATTTTATCTTAAAATGATTGCAGTTTCGTTTGCTTGTTCATTCATTGGTTTGTTTATACAGTTATAATACATGAATAATTTGTATCTACTAGCTGAAGAAGGAGAATTTTTCTTTTTCTATTCACAACTTATGTATTTATGAAAGTTCATATTCATATATAAATGGACACACACACACACACACACACACACACACACACACACACACACACACAAATATATATATATATATATATATATATATATATATATATATATATATATATA
>JAECUM010037418.1:0-13615 GCA_016617855.1 Megalonaias nervosa
CATTATTGATGGACCAGCTGATCTTGAATAATCGTCGCTGTATCTTGCAAGGCCAAGTATCGTCGTGGCAACGTCAACATCTTTTTGAATCGATTCAACATTTCTTTCGTCGATCATGTACGTAGAGCTGTCAAACAACACCATGATGCCGTTGTTAACAAAACCAATACTGGCATCGGCGCCGTATTCGGTATTATCTATTTTTAAAATGTCGCCTTCTACTTCGATGAATGCTTCAGCGGGTAAGAAATATCTATTCGTATCTTGAACCTGTAATTCAATTCGTCCGCGTTGATTTGGCATTCGCGCATCGTAAGAATAATATTGATAATCACGCACAGACTCATCCTTGAGAGCCGGTGCGTCCATGTCAAATGCGGGATCAGATATACGTTTGAACATGTTATGTTATTGGTCATCGTCTAATATGAAGACCACTACCTGCCATCAAACTTGCTGCTACATTTTTTCCCCCTCTTCAGCTAACTCAGCTAGTTTTTGATTTGCAGCTTGATTTATTACTTTACTAACACTTGCAGGCATCGCTTCAGTGCTGGGTAATTTTACCAGTGGCTGCGATTTTCGTCGTATTAATCGTGCTAGTCTATCCTTGATGGCAGAAAATACTTTACCGGCGACGTCACCAACAGTACTAATACCTTTTTCACGAATAACGTCGATAGCTTTCATGCCTAATTGCTTTGTAATCGGTATTGCTTTTGGGGCTATCCTCGAAAATAAACCCTTAACAACATCGCTGAATCCATTTCCGTAAAATGTTTCGTATACAGGTAATCTTGAATTAACCACCCTGACCATGATTGGTCTACGTTGATTAGCGTATATGATCATCTATTATAATAATCAATTATTTAACTGCTCAATCGCTATAATAATCATCGGTAATTTCATTGATAAGAGACCGATACACGTTAATATCCATAATGCCGCCGGTAAATAATCGTTGACAAATGGATGTGATTTCGCTAATAATTTCTGGAGAATTATTACCAGCTCGTTTTCCACCAACAAGAACTTCTAATCTGTCTACGTCAGCTACGACATTGTCAGGGCAAGTAACAAGACAACTTCCTCGAGCATTAATACCACTTCCAGTTACGCCTTTATCATCTGGAGATCCTTCTGGGGAATGAAATATTTTATCGCTGAATGATGTGGATATTTTTTCTTGTGGTTGTTGTTGTCTTATTGATGATAGTCGTTGTCGTCGTTGTTGTGTTCGTTGTTCTAGTTCTTTTTGTTGTTGTTCTTTTTGTCGTTGTAGAAATAGATATCGTTCTTCTATTGATAATTGCGAATACTTCATGTGTTCATCTATTGCCTGAAGATATTCCATATAATTTGGATCATCGCCTCGAACTTGATCAACGTCATAGTATATGCGAAATCTCCATTTGTACCAATTTTCGCGACTTACAAAATCATCAGCGTATTTAGATTTTAAAAATCGTACTCGATCATTATAACCATTAACAGCAATAAAAGCTAAATTTTTTATATTTTGGGAATTTTTAATATAATTAATAACATCTTCGGTAAATTTATTAGACATATTAACCTTGACTCGTACTTGTTCTGATTCTGCTGAGTAACATCTTCCGCTTGGTCTTCTTTCTTGGGTATTTCCGGAGTTGGCATCGCAGTAGCTATTTTCTCCGGAAGTTCTCGTAGAATTATTTTTTTTTTTTTTTTTTGTTCGCTCCGCTATTTTTGTAGTTTGTTTTGCTGTCTCCGCTAACACAGGAACAATACCTTTAGTAGTTTCAGTGATAGGTTTAAATAATTGTTCTGCGGATTCTGTAAATTCTTCTTGTGTTTGTTGACGCTCTTGTAACTGTTGCCTGACAGAATCACGGACAGGTAGATATTTCTTAATTGCTTCTAGTCGCTCTCGAGCTAATCTTGCTGAGTGAGCTTCACCGATCATTATTATAATGCAATGGTTTAATTACAGCAGCAGGGAGGGTGCGACCAATACGCGGATCACTGTGTGTACGGGAGTGAGGTATCTATATAATTGGGACCATAATTGGTTATGATTGATACCAAATTTGTCTTAATGGGTTATGATTCGACAAAGTGGTCTGTTCACCCTCCCTGCGTACATAGATAATGGTTTCCTTTAAAGACATGTTTTATATCTGTTCTTTTTCCTTAGATTACAAATTCTGTTTAATTATATGTATATTTTTCTTTCCCCAGAATGAAAATTTGTTCTACGAGTGTTACTGTTGTCCCCTACCTAGTCGTGGCGTAGGAAAATATTTGTCCACGTGCTATTTCCAAATAGCACACTGCAGTACAAATCGATGCCAAAATAAACCTGCGCCGACTTTCAGAAAATGTATGCAGTAGGAGGAGAGCTTTAATTTATCCTGTATCCTGCACTATAACACTACCCGATAACAATCTGTGCACTGTATAGAACTAACCGATAACTGTTTGATGTAGACATGGCTGTATCCGCTTGTATGTGCAAATAAACGCAATCCACTGTATCAGCAGCTTTTTTTACAATGTAAATAGGTCTTCACACAGCAAGTAAAGAAAAGGAATACATGATTTGTTTAATTTACTGAAACATTTACTTTGATAAACGTATGCATTATGAATAAAGCATTGGCTGCTGAAAATCTTCAATTTACTTGGATTGAATTTATAAACTTTATGTGAAAAATGCGTTCAGTTAAAATACAGAAATGCTAGACAATTGAAGAATATTCCACCTCCCGATTAACAGTATATGCATCATTTGCATTCAACTCTCGGCACACTGTCAGTAAAAATATAGGCAATGCCGAACGAGACTTGGGAGTGAATCTAGTCTTCAAGTGCCCCGATTTTACGAATGAAAAATAAAGCTATAATGTATATAGCACTGAAGGCTCCCTTTATGGAAGAAGGGGAAGGGGCAAGTCTGTTTTATTTGTCGGGAGTGTAGATGGATGGATGAAAGCATACATGGCAGAAATAAAGGTGCCTAAAGCGCGCTATAACGAATAAATGGGTTCCACGTACATTCGTTTTGATCAGTTATTTGCTAACAATTTTACTAATGATTTACTAATGTTTATAGGATACCGATTTACTTTCTATTATGATAATAAAAATAAAAACTACAAATAAAGCATTTCTTACAAGCTTGCTATTGAATTACATAGGAAAGAGACCTAATGTCATAGCCTCGTTATTAATACTGATTGAACAGAATCGTATACATGGCGCAATTTTTCAGAATTAACATTTCCGACACGTTCGTTTAAGCATCAAATATTTCTACAGGGGTCATGCAATTGTGCATATTCTTTACAGTGTTAGCCCAGTGCCCTGTTTGAATTATACCAAAGTGAATACCCTTAATCCTCACATTACAAAGGGGAATCGAGCTTAAGCTGACTAAAATCTGTATGGGTCGCGTCTTAGTGAAAACGGGAAATATGAGAAGCTATTTAAATTCATAAATTAAGGAAAATACGTGTTGAGGCAGTGCATTTTAATGTTTGATGCAAATTATAGACCACTTTTGTTTAATATATTAATCATTCAAAGCATACGTTATATGCAGCAAGGCATGCAGACATTAAAAATTGCGTCATTACTTACAGCAGCGTGTATAAAAATTCCACAACTAAGGTGTAATTTCAGGAACAATGATATCATACTGCAGTCTCCGCTCCCTTACCAGGTGTATACATGAAGTCATAAGTTCTTCATTGTTTGTTCTTTCGTAATTAAGTAATCCTGTGAAGCGCAATCCTGCACGTATTCTGAAGAAAAAAAAAACTGACTTAAAAGTGCATTATTTTAGGGTAAATTACTAACATCTCCTTTTGGAAATTCTATTTACTTTTCATTGTCACGGAACATTTAAAAGAATTTCCATTTCAACTGGCACAACTAAATTTTAAACATCTCTTAAAACAAATGAAAATGTACTCCATTGTATTAAAATTGTGTCCCATTTTGAAGGGTGATGGATGATTTTCGTCTTAGAAGATTTATGGTATCCAATTTAATTTCACACCGCTTATATACCAATATTTATCTTGTCAGTAAATGTGATCCCTACTTTGGTCACCTTTTATTTACGCATTTACGCATGTTGTGTATGTGCATAGTCGAACTATGCATAAATTGTGGCTGTTATGCAAATAGCACATTAATGTGCACAAAACTATACCTGGAGAATCTCAACTGCACTCACTTTCAATAGATGCATGCTGCAGAAAACTTTTCAATTAATATTATATACTGTGAACTGTAGAAAACTACCTAACAGTCGTAAAAAGTATAAGTAATACTGCACATAATGCAGTTGGTTCATTTTGTCGATGTGGCTTATAGAATCTCGAGATTTTGCATGTGTCAAAATCTACCAAAGCAGTAATACTTACTGGTTACTGATGTACTTAATCAGTCCTGTGCATCTTTTCATACTTCAGCCTATTTTGGTGATTTTAATACATTTCAGTTTCAAATATAAAGTTTAAAGCAATTTATCATTCTTTACTGTACTTACCTTCTTTGGATTCTGTAAATGTGTAGTAAATGTTGCACTATATATGTCTATGATCATTTAATATGATCTTTACCGTAAAGTGTTATTTCTCTAATTATGGCTGTTGGCGCTTATGTGTATAGTGCGGTTATTGCATACTTTATCCTGGCAAACACGTTATGCACATAAATGGAATCCCACTGAAATTTAAAGTGTCGTTCACCAACAAAAATGCAATCACTAAAAACACCGACTAAATGCTATATATTATTCAGTAGAGCATTGCCATTTACATCGATTAGTGTATGTTTTATATATAATAGACTGGCTATGCTATACGCGACAATCGGACTAAATTGATGAAGCGTTAATCTGAACATAAAGAATATCCAAGACAAGAAATGAATATTCTCCCGACTGACAAAATCTATATGGGATAAATAAGCAATAGCCTTATTAATGCCATTTTTTGAGACTCTCATTGTATATAATGGTTACATGCATGTTTATCTTTTACATACAAAAGCTGTCATTTAAATATTTGCTGACACTTAACAAACTCTTACAAAAAAAAATCAGATTGGTTAATTGTACATTACACAATAGAAACGTTTAAATAGCAAACGGAGAGGGGAAAGACGATAGAAAGGAATAAGTACCGCTTTCCTCCTGTTGGCATTGTTTCTATGACTGAAACTAGTTTTATTTACCCGTGACCTGTTTGTAGATATCAAATTATTAGTAAAGTGACACGAAGCTAATTTTCTATACGATACAAGTTTGCTCTGTCATGATACACAGACTGGAATTTAAAGCATTCCAAACAAAGCAAGACCATTTAGTTACAAAAGGTTCGAAGCCCAGGCTTTGTTGCATTCGCATATAATTTGAAAAATAAATTCAAAATTTTTACAGGTATGGGTGTATTTGTAACTGTCAAGTGAAGCTTGCGTCAGACAGTTATAAATTAAAACTGGTGATATAGAATCATGTACATGTCGCTTAGTTTAAAATGTAACATTTAGGTAATGTGGATACCTGCTACAACTTTAATTTTTTTTAGGAGCTTCGGTTCGCTTATAATATAAAGACATGCAGTTTATGCATCGACATAAATGTTCATGCTCCCATATTGGACACAAGTACTGATTCCCAATTTTCTTGTAATGACAACTGCACGAAATTTGTAATATTTTCTAGGTGATTTCTAAACACGTTATGTCTTGTATGCATACGGCGATCGCCAATTTATTGCGAATTATAAATACCAGAGGCTGTGATAGAATAACACTGGCAGGCGACAGCGAAAGTCATTCCACGACTTGAACAAAGTGGTATGAGACTACCCTTCTTGATCTAACCGTCTACATTCGGCCAGTCCTATTACGGGGTCAGTTATCGATTGTTTACACCATTTAGACAGAGATAAATTCATTTGTCATGTCCAGTAGAAAAACTAATATCAAAATGGAAGCTGCCCGGTTCAATAGTTTGTTCATGTAATACAAACTTTCTATCATATTCAAACTGGTGCACATTTCAGAATGTTTGCATATTTCAGACCCATTATTTTTTATATTCACAAACCTAAGTCCTATTTTCTATTGTTTACATTGTTTCTAGGGAAATAAATTATAAATCTGAAAAAGGGCAGAAAAAATGTATTATTACAGTATGATTATATTAATGATAATGACTTTGCTTATTAAATTTGGTTTTAAAGGTACAGAATTTTGGCCGGAGCTAATCTGTGAAGTTCTAAACTCATATCTGACCGCGTTTTCTCTGAGAATCCCTCAATTCTTTTGAGATAACGTGTTGCCACTGGCTGAGCTCCATCAGATATCCTCTTTTGGAGCTTATTCCAACCTTAGTGGCTGAATAGAAAGATTGAAGTCACGATTTTCTCATAAAATTTGCATATGTGTTTGAGATTAGGCTGGGGTACCCATCCGAGTATTTGCAATAGAAAAAAGGCTTTCATTGCTTTTCTGAGAGCGTTGCGGGTGCGGTTGATAGAACGACGTGAGCTATCCTTTTATATACCTATGTAAGTAACGGAGTCAGTTTCATTAATTTTTTCTTCGCCAAGTGTTAAGGACAGCTTATAATTGCCAAAAATAGTAATACATGACTTTCTAGAATGTAGTTTACAGTTACATGTTTTTAGAATCTTTTTGATAGCTGGAGTATTTGACAGACGTGAGGTCATCTGCAAGTGTACGGCAACAGCATTCTAAACATCCAATTATCCATCCAAGTTTGCTTTCTACTAGGTTCTGTGGCAGCTCGTCTATAAATATCAGATGCAACAAGGAAGACGGTACGCATTATCACAAATGTGAACATTTGCGTATCAAGTTGCTAGGAAGCATTCTAAAACTGAGGAAAATACTCCTACGTGCATACCTTATTCCATGATAGGAATGAAACCTACTGATACAATTATCAGATCACGGTTGATATTTTTGGGGATTTCCATTATCAATGGTAAATTGGCTAAACTATCCAGTCTCCTATATCAAATATTTTTTAACGAGACTAATGTTAACACCAATACTTATAAACGGATGAATAGATGAAGCAACACTGATAACAGTTCGGAGACATGAATTTATTAATGATCTGAAAGGAACAAAACGCATAATAGAAACATATCTTCCAAAGTAATATTTTAGCATTGTTTAAAAGAAGATTTGAATATGTAAAGCTACTTATTCCTGTTACCAATGAATCTGTATTTACTATTCATACAGGATAGGACTTCTAATCAGATTCTTCGTTGAAACTGGCCATTGGGACAACACACCTAGGCTCTTACAAAAAGTAAGAGAAAAGAGTGAAGACAACAAGGTTTGTAAAATTAAACAAATAATTTATTTCCCTAGGATGCCAAAAGTAAGAATGAAAAGAAATATGGCCTTTAACTTATCAAAAGCCTCCTGACATTTTTCAGTCCAATGAAACTTTGTTTTCTTGCTCAATAAATTTCTCAGGGGTTCAGCAGTTATGGAAAAATTGGAACAATTTCCATAGTATCCAGCCATAACTAAAACTCGCATCAGTACCCTTTAACGGCAGGCATTACAAAATTCAGAGATAACCTTGACCTTAACATATATAGGACTAACCTGTCCATGTATCACAATATGTCCTAGAAATGTTACAGAAGCACGGCAGAACTCACTTTTGAATAAATTAATTGTCAAACCTACATCAGTGAGTCTGTCAAAGAATTTCCTAATTGTTGCTAAATGTTCTTTCCAGGTGTCGTTGTAGATGATGATATCATCGATGTAAGCATCACAATTATCTAGACCAGAAGTAATCGTGTTCATTAAACGTTGAAAAGTACTTGGCGAACCCTTCATCCTAAACGGAATCACTTTATATTGATAAAGTCCATCTGGAGTCACGAATGCCGAAATTTCCTTTGCCCTTTCCGTCAGTGGAATTTGCCAAAATCCTTTCTGAAGGTCTAATTTGATGACATACTTTGCATTTCCAATTTTTTTTAAATATAGTCTTTGATTCTTGGTAATGGAAATGAATCTGTTTTAGTCACACTGTTCACTTTTCTTTAATCCGTGCACATGCGGAACGTTTAAGCTGGTTTCGGAACAAGTATACATGGTGAACTCCAATCACTTTTACTAGCCTCTATGAAATCATTTTCCAGCTAATACTGAATTTCTTTTTTCAAGTATTCATGTTTGGGTGTTGTTTCATAGGTTTGGAATTTACAATTTCAACGTCATGGCAAATTTTGTTTGTTCTTGTATGAACATCTGGAAGTAAGTGCTCATATTCAAGTAATAACTCTTTAAGTTCATTCCTTTCTTGTTGTTGCAAATGTGAAAGTTTTTAGTCCAGATTATTCATCATTTCTGAATTCCGAAGATTTGCCACTCCAAAATGAATAGTGTTCGAATGCATTCTATCACTTAAATCCTCTATGAGCGTGGCAGGTACAACTAAATTAATTGCGTGATTAACCTGGCTATCTCTCTCAACATACTGGTACTCCATTGATTTATTTACATCCCAGGAGTACTATTATTAAAATTTAACTCATTCATTTTCTTCTTGACATTATAAGGGCCGTAATACCTAATCTGAAGAAAATTTTGAAGAATGAGTAAGAGAGACAGAACTCTATTACCAGACTCAAAAGTTCTCTCCATTGTAGTTCTGTCAAACCATAATTTCACTTTTGACTTGATTTACTGAATACCAAACTCAAGCATAACTGGCTGGAAAATTCCAGACATAAAATTTGACCCTTGCTCAGATTGGACAGATTTGGGAAGGCCAAATAGAGTAAAAAAGACAAACTTTATCAAAGCTTTTAATGTTGTTTTAGTTGTAATATTCCTCAAAGGAATTGTCTCTGGGAATCTTGTTGACGAACACATTATGGTCAACAAGTATTGGTTACCTCACTGGGTCTCAGGTAAGGGACCAACACAATCAACCATAATTTTGCTAAATGGTTCGTCAAATAAAGGAATAGGTTGCAGATGAGCCTTATGTATCTTCTGATTGTGTTCTCCTACCATTTGACAAGTATTACAAGATCTACAACATTTATAAACATCACTTTCAATTTTTGGCTAATAAAAGTGATTCAAGGTCTTGTGATCAGTCTTATTAATCTCTAAATGGCCAGCCAAAGGAGTTTCATCGGCCAGACTAAGAATTTCCTGTCTGTAAGATTTTGGAACAACAATTTGATAGTTCACTGACGACTCGTCACCAGCAGGTACCTCGGGAAGTCTCCATTTTCTCATAAGAATCTCATTTTTAATGAAATAACAGACAGGTACTTCAGTGACTTTGGTTTCACTAATGGCCGTTTGAAACAAATAGGAGATCTCAGGATCTTTTTCCTGTTCGACGACAAGTGATTGCCGTTTGTCACTCTGATTAGAATAAAGAGAATGCGTAGTTAAAAGAGGATCACTGTGATCAATACCTTTTGACTGATCTAAACAAGGAGTGAAAGTGACCTCATCAAAAGCCTGACCAATACATGTGTCAGCTAAAGGAATACTTTCCTGATCAACATCATTCTCAAGAGCTTTCTTTGCTATAGCTCTAGTAACTGCACAAGCTGGGTATAAATCAGGGAATTATTTTTCGATAAGATCGATTTTCTGATCCAAAGAAGGCTTTTCAGTTACAAGTGAATTAACCACAACTTTATCTCCAGCTAGGTCATTGCCTAGTAACAAATGAATGTCCTCAACGGGTAAACAATACAAAATTCCGACTGTCATGGGTCCTGCGACTAAGTCTGATGACAAATTAACACAATGGGGAGGAACATTAACAAAGTTGCACTCTCCTTCCTGAATAAGAACACTCTGATTAGAAGAACTCTTCTCAGAAAAAGGCAAAGTACCTGACAATAAAAGACTCTAAGAAGCTCTTATGTCCCTTTACAATTGTAATACGGACGAGATTGGCCGAATCACCCAAGAGTGATATAGAACCGTTCGACATTAATGGTTCATAACACTCCATAATAAAATCAGAATTGAGTTTATTTGACCCAACAAATGTATTGTTTTCAATACATGACCTTGACATTGAGCTCTTAGAAATAAGAGCATTTGGAATAGGTCTGTCTTGATTCTAGTGCTTATTTTTCAATTTGCAGCAATCAGAAATAACTTGTCTTTTATTTTTTCAATAGGCATACGTAGGCAGAGATAAGGATCTTGATAAAACTTATCAGAAGCTTGATTTTGAAAAGTTGTGCCAGATTGAAATTTAGAAGGGCTCATATTAGGATGAAATGCTTTTTTACCAGTAGACTGCTGAGTGGAAGACTTGCCTCCAATAGAAACTTTATCAGCTAAGGAATACTCATCAGCAGCACGAGCAGCATTTTCCATGGTTTCGACCTTATGCTCATCAAGTTAAGTCTTAATGTCATTATGAACACAGTTCTTGAATTCTTCGAGTAATACAAGTTGTCTGAGACAGCAGCAGGGAGGGTGAACCCTACAACTTTGTACAGACCTTATTTTACAAAAATAAAGGTTCCTACAGGGGCTGAAAAATAAGGTCAATAACGCTAAACCGAACCTTCTAACTTTTATTATTACCGTATAGTTTGAAAAACGAATAATAAATTATTTGGGTTAGCTCATTTTTATTATTTTATTTTTGACTTTTTTGTTTTTTTATGTTATAATGCGTTTAGTTTACTCGCCGGGTCACTCAATTTTTGTCATTCACCCTCCCTGCTGCTCTGCTGCTGTAATTAACCAAAGATTTTATCTAGACCTATACGATATCTGGATCTTGGATCATGTAAATTTATTGTAATAAATCCAAACGGAACAGCTTGTGCTTGAGCAAAAAAGTTTTTGAACTTCATCATATCCATATCCCCTGAACACCAGGTATAATAAATATTCTGTAAAGTATAATTATCTACTCCATTAAACATTACTAAAATATTGCAGTTGTCTCTGATCACTTTAGGTATTTGTGTATATCGTTGTGTGACGTATATAACATCTGTATTCTTGTGTCTACCTCGAGAAAATATTCTAGCTGGATTTGTTTGTCTGTCCAACATAACGTCATCGTACACCACTAAATTATTAATAAATCCATCTAGGTCATCTACAGATGGGGCTTCATCAATATCGGTGATAAAATCAACCACATCATCACCATCTTCATTCAGCAATTTTGCATTTTCATTAAAATCTTTAAGTACTTTGTAACAGTGTTGATCATCTACAGATGGTGCTACTAAATACAGTTTACTCCATTTTAACCATCGCATTATTAAATTTAATAATAGTTGTGTTTTACCTGATCCAGATGGACCTATTACAATCATCCTTATCGAATTTGGTAATGCTGGATGATGCTTCACTGGCTCCTGTTTTCGTGTCGCCGAAAAGTCAATTATATCCATATAATAAATAATATGAGTCTATATTGTGTTCGATGTAAAATTCCTACACCCACTGCTGAACTAACTACAATAACAACAAAAAATAAACGACGTGCACTTACAGGCAAATGTGTAAAATGTGGCACGAAGAAATACAAATTTGTTAAAACAAAGACAGGTGGATATATAGCCGCTTTATTAGGAAAATTACCAGGAACTCCGTGGGCTAAATACCCCGGTGAGAAACATCTTCCTGGATATAATTATTGTGGTCCTGGAACTCGACTTGATATCCGACTTGATGATCAAGATCAACCAAGATCGGGAGAGTATCCAATAAATAAGATTGATCAAGCGTGTCATGTTCATGACGTTGCGTATAAAAATAAAGATTTGCAACAAAGGCATCTCGCAGATGTAAAATTGATTCATGCATTAAATTCTATACCTAATAAATCTATCAGAGATAAATTAACTAGTTTTCTAGTAAAATCTGCCATGAAAGGTAAAATAATGTTAGGGGCTGGTAATTAATTATATAACTATTATAATGGAATCCATTTATTATAGCCCAAGAGGATATTGGAGAGGCAGATAAGCTATTAGTAAATTATCTGAAGCAGCAAAAGTCTCACGTTCTGTTGCTGCAGCTTGGTTAGCACGACAAGCAATATGGCAAATTTATCTACCACCACCTAAAAAAATTCAATATTCACATTTTGATGTCAGCGTCCCTAATGAGGTTCATCAAGCAGATATTTTATTTTTACCACATGACACCATTAAAATTGGTAAACGTCAATCACGCACACACAAATACGCATTAACTGTCGTTGACGTTGCAAGTAGATATAAAGAAGCGGAACCATTATCAACAAAGACAGCGTCTGAAGTTGCATCTGCGTTTGAACGAATTTATCAGCGAGGACCTTTGCGATGGCCACAGTTATTACAGGTTGATCCTGGCAAAGAATTTCTTGGTACAGTATTATCGTTGATGAAAAACATAACGTTAAAATCAGACGAGGACATACTGAAATTCATCGTGATCAGGCAATTGTTGAACGATTTAATCGAACACTTGCTGAGCGGTTATTTGGATACCAATACGCAAAAGAGATATCCACCAACTTTAAATCCGGTGAGAGATCTCGTGAATGGGTTGCAAGGTTACCAAATGTGATAGTTGCATTAAATAACGAAATTACTCGTTCAACTTCCATGAAACCTTCTAATGCGATCACAAAAAAATATATACCCCGTAGCGATGACAGACAACAACCTCAACCAGTATTAGGTAATGTAACTGTAAGATATTTACACGAACCTGGTGAACTTGAAGGTGGTAAAAAAAGAGCAACTGATCCTATCTGGAGCGTGACTACACATACAATTTCTGGTGTAGTTAGATCTACTGGTAGACCTCCAATCTACAGATTAGATTCGAGAGCCCCTCAACGTGGATTTGTACGTGAACAATTACAGGTAATCCCTGAAGACACACAATTACCACCACATACAATTACATAGCCAGAACCTCTACGTCGATTACATTCAAGACAGGTCAGCATCACATTATCACGTGTATGACCAAGATCACTATTAATTCTGTCTACGGTAAATTGTCTTGGATTATTATTCGAATATTACCATAACATATTACAGTTACAACTTGCACAATTATTATTCTGTTGTGCTTTTAGTTTTATAATAAATTCAGTATCAATATCAAAGTCACGTTTATTTTTTTTATCACATTGCTTATAACCAGATAGTTTTTTTCTTATTACGTCATTATTAACAGTCTGATCATTATTTTCTGTAAAATTCATAATAACCCTATGTAGTTGAGATATTCTTCTGACCCTAGAAACTGCGAGATAGACTAAATTCGACCATTCGATCCGATCATCTATAATCCAGATATTTGTATCAGAAATAGTTAACCCTGTGATGAGTGAATAGTTATAGCATATCCTAACGTCCACGGTGATTTATTCATACTCGGCGCATTCTCAACGACATTAATATCGACTAAAATAATATCATTCAAGACAAGATTCTGTATTCCACCACCAAGAATTTCAACATCAATATTCTGTCGTCGAGTATCTGCTGGGCGATAACACAAAGGTACAGGTAGATCTGAAAACTTTTCTTTATGTAACAGAAATAAT
>JAECUM010037419.1:0-26292 GCA_016617855.1 Megalonaias nervosa
ACAAAACAAGACGAAAATTAGATTTGCCTCAGATTTAGCAATTTTGTGTGGCGATTATAAAATAAAAACTGTCAGTTAAAAATTATCTAGATTTTGGTGAGGAATATGATACTGACAATACAGCAACAGAATTCAAATATATTGAATACCTCGACGAGAACTCAAACGAACCAAATAAAGCTGGTCTAAGAAAATTTTACACAAGAGACGAAGATGTGTTCTTGCTGCCTCACAAGGCTATGCTAGAAATTCGTGGTAGGATATTAACAGCAGCTGATTGTGATATTGCAGATGATGCAGAAATTGCACTCGTAAATAATGGCTGGAGTTTGTTTAAAGGTGCATGATATCAACTAGAAAATCAAACAGTGGAGGATATTAATGATTGGTTACCGGTTGCAAGTACAATATTAAATATTATTTCGTTTAGCGATGATTATTCGAGATCAATTGCAACAAATATGATGTGGTTCAAGGATACAGGACTAGGAGAAGCTGTTGGAAATGAATTTCGTACTGGTGCTGGTGCTCCTGGCACAGATGACAATAATCTTATCGCAAATGCCGCTAATAATGCAATTGCTGATATTGGAGATGCGATAAGATTAGCCGTCACAAACATACGACAACAACGTTACAATGAGGGATATGCCAAAGGAAAAGCGCTTGCGGCGAGATCACAACAAATAACAATGATGTTGCCGTTAAGCACAATATTTGAATTTTGTCGCGACTATTATAAGGTATTTCGAGGGCTGAAACACACGCTTATTTTAGATCGGGCAGACCAAAATAATTGTCTTATTCGAGTTGGTGGAGCTGATCACAAATTTGTGATTACGAAATTAGCACTTTGGATGCATCGAATTGTTCCATCAATAGCTAGGTTAGCAGAACTTAATACAACGTTAGAGGCTTTTACAAGAAAGATTTATTTTCTTCAGCATAAAATATATCAAACAAGTATTCCTAACGCAATTGATTACACATGGCGTATTACAGCTACTTCGAGCAAACAATTACCAAGGCATATGTTCGTTGTCTTTCAGCAAACAGCACGACTTAGTAACCAACTACAAAATAACGCCGTTTTCGATAACGCTGATGTCAGGAGAATATTTGTCAGAATAAACTCTAAACAATACCCAGAACGAGCGATCGAACGTAAGTTTACAGCAGGCGATTCAAAAAATGTTACTAAAGCGTATATGTACCTGATGGAAGCAATGCAAAAATATTAGGATGCTGACAGCGGATCATAGATTAACATTGAAGAATTTCGTACTCTTTATCATATCTTTTTCTTTGACGTATCAAAACACTCCGATCGAATGACTAATTCAACCGCAGAAATAGAAGTAATTGGACGCTTGGACAAGTTCCACCGACTCCTCTAAACGCATTTGCGCTTCTGTCTAGCGATCGATTTTTGACGATTGACTCAGTCAAAGGTAGAATGACTGTCCAAGTTTAATCTATCAACCTTTATATAATCAATGAAAATGAACACGGAATACACAGCTAGAGCAATATACCTAATACCCGGTCAAATTAAAAAATTATCAGCAGCGGTTGCTGAACGTAATTCTGTCTCTGTAAAAGTAAAGTTTCCAAAGACGTGCGCGTCCGCAGTGAAAGTAATGTTAACTCAAAACTAAATCAGTAGGCCAGATCAGGGAAAACCTTTCATCCTTAGGTTATCTGTTGCACAAGTAACAGCGATGGCAAAACAGGGCGGATTTTTAGGACCAGCACTTTCTGTAATTTTACCAAAGATTCTACCGGTATTAGGAATACTGGGACTAGCAGCAGCGTCAAGGGAAGTAAATGGAGTAACTAAAAAGATGGTATCAGGCGATGGAATCAAACAAGTTTTATATAACAATAAATAATATAATGCCAGCTAAAAAGAAATCACCAGCGACAAAATCGCCAGCAAAGAAATCGACAGCAACAAAATCTAAAAAAAAAAGAAGTCGCCAGAGAAAAAATCACGAAGAAAAACAAAACAAGGAGGAATTATTCCTTTTGCGCCACTTCTAGCGGGGTTAGCAAGCAGTCTAATTCCAAACCTGCTAGGGATAGGACGTGGAATGACTCTACCAGGCACCAGACGCCTTTGAGTAATTTCGAAATTATGTCAAGATTAAACGACATTGTCTGATTTCATGGAGTATATTCCAAAGACGAATTAGATAATGTACCAGCAGGTGGTTCGTGTTTTGTAAATATACAAAACTTCGATGATGGATCCGACACTCATTGGGTTACAGTCCATAGCAATGATTATTTTGATTAGTTCGGACTTCCTCCGAGTGATCTTATAAGAAAATATATATTTTTTAAAATTTAAAAAAATAAATTACTCGTCTAATCAACTACAGCCGGTTGGAACATCAGCTTATGGTTATTATTGTATTATGTTTAATCGACAAATGTCACAGCCTAAATTTAATTTTTTAAAATTTATTTTACAGTTTGACTCCGTCGCTGGATATGTTAATGATGAGATTGTAATTAATTTTATCCAAACTAAGGAATATGTCAACATACTGTCTCAGATGTTAAACTAAGACAGAGAATAAGGATGAGAGAACGGAAAAAACTAAAAATAATAGAACGATGTTAAAAAGCATTTGCGCTGTTTGCGATAGAAAACAAAGTATGTTTCTGAAATCGACATACTGTCAATCAAGCAATCGACGTGAGGTAATTGGCAGCGGCATTGACATCCACAAATTTATTGGAAAATTACCAAACCCGAGGACTGGATGGACATTGCCTGGCCATAAATATGCTGGGCCGTACAATCCACTACACGAACAGTTAGACTAAAACGATAATCCATTACCAGTACAAGAACCATACAATGGTGTCGATGCAATAACAATGCGTCATGATATTTGTTATCGTGATAACGAACAAGATAAGCACGGCTGTGATAAGGTAATGCTAGATGAACTTAAAGATATGAAACCTGCAAATATACGAGAACGATTTGATAGAAGGTTAGTTGAAACAATGATAGGAACAAAATATAAGTTAGGTCTTGGAAAAGAATTATACGATGATCTGGCATCAGAGCTATATAAACATAAAAAAAAATTTTCCACGACGTAAGGTTGTCGCAAATGCCGTTGACGATATCTGGGTGATAGATTTAGTTGATGTGTCAAATCTTGCTAAATTTAATGATAACAAAAAATATCTTTTTAACCTCATAGATGTTTTTAGCAAATACGCGTTTAGTGTACCCGTTTCAGATAAAACAGGAACATCGATAACTGATGCACTAAAACAGCTCATCGTTAGTACAGAAAGAAAACCAAATAAAATTTGGACTGATCACGGAGCGGATTTTTTTTTTTAAAAAATTGGAGCAATTTTTGGAACCAAATAACATAAAAAAAAATATGTTACTGGAAATGGGGGAAAAAGCGTTATTGTCGAGCGATTTAATCATACACTAAACGAGCTGATACATAAACATTTGACAGCTAAAAACACAAACAGATATATTGATATCTATCACAAATTATTAACAAATACAATAACACAAAACACAGATCAATATAAATGTCACCAAATAACGCAATTAAAAATACGATTCTTGCAAATGAAAACATGTACCGCAGACATAAATTTTAAGTTGGTGATAAAGTTAGAATTTCTCTGACAAAAATAGTTTTTGAGAAAGGATTTACCCCAAACTGGACTGAAGAAGTATTTATTGTTGATAAAATTTTACTGACAATACCTGTAGCATACGCGCTGAAGGATTTCTTGGGTGAGCCAATAACCGGTAGTTTTTACGAGCAGGAACTGCAGAAAACTGAGCAAGATATATTTGTTATTGAAAAAGTTATTAGGAAAAGCGGCAACAAAAGCCTTGTCAAGTGGCGCGGGTACAGCGATAAATTTAACAGCTGGGTTCCAACTCGGTTGATAAAATAATATTGTTATAAATTTCCTCGTACTTACGCTTGACAGATTTACATTTTACTGGTTTACATAACGATATTAGATATTGCCTGCGATCGTCAGAGATTATCATTAGGTTAAAAATCTTGACAAATATAAAGTCGAATTTTATATTTTTCTGTCGGCCCGGGATTCTAATGTTTAAAAAGGGTTTTATCAGCCGCCAAAAAGACTGATTTTCATCTACTGAAAAATTAAATTTCGAGATTTTCTTTGTGATATGATGCTTAACATCATATCGTCCAGTTGTCGGTCTCCTGTATTTTTTTTTTAATCAACCACGCCAACAATTTCGTCTTGTTCGTCGTCGTTGTTAAATAGAATATCGTCTTCTGCATAACCAACAGAGTTGTGTTTATGTGCGACTATAACATCTACTCCGCGATTATATTGCGGTGTAAAATTATCATCCGCGAATATATCAGCAAGTCGTTTCATCAAGTCCATATTATATTACAATAATAAAATGACTAACGAAATAAAGTATCAGCAAAAAGTTGATATATTAAATTACAGAGAATTAGCCGAAGCAGTGCGAAAATGTTTTTGGGATATAATTCTTATTCTGTCAACGTCAATGTGATGCAAGGTGATTCTAATAAAATTCTGCTAACAGCGACAGAAAAAAGTATACTTAATGAAAGCGCAGTAATGACGCTGAGGTTTGATAGAGATGATGTTATTGCGTTTGCTCACAATTGCCTAACTATAAACGAGCTGGAAAATATAATTAATTGTCGTATTTGAAGATGATTCTGTCAAATGTTGACATTGATGTTGCTGATTTTGTTCTGCCATCTGCAACATATTTAACAGCCCTAGGATTAATTTTGTAATATTTTGCTGCAGCTGTTATTGAAGGAAATACTAGTTCCATATCTGTTTCAAGATTAAAAGAAACAATGGGTTTAACTATACTAAAATTATTATAATTACCTGTGTTTCCTCGTCTGCTATTTTCTTGTTGAGTGACAAGTTCCAGGTTTTCTAGACGATTATCTGTTTTAGCACGATTGGCGTGGTCTATCACTAAACCATTAGGTATATATCCGTTAAACGTTTTGTAAATGAATCTATGGCTAGAACAACCGACAAAATCTGTTTTTGTTCCTCTGACATTTACCATGAGATAACCACTATTTTGCAAACTATCTAGCACTATTTTAGTTTTTCTACTTCGAATGATTCCTCGATCATTCGCCTCATAAAGATCAACACAGGGTGAGGTTGAAATTCACTTTGGAAAGACAAGTTTTTAATATTATCATCAGTAATGTAGTTATTTACTCTATAAACTCGTTGTCCTTCTGGAATTTCATCACAAAACAGTGTGTAAATAAAATCTTTCCTAAATATTTCAGCTCTCTCAACATTATCACCTTTAACGCTGATCTTATAACCAGCTGGTGTTGATTTACCAAACGGTTTTCCGTATTTGACGTGAATCACTGAACCTAAAATATTCCCCGTATAACTATTATAAATTGGAAGGACATGATATTCTTCCTGTTCCTCTGCCGTCAGTCTTATGTAACTCAAATTTTGTGTCATTATACCTTAAACAGTTTTTATCTCTAACTGATTTTCGAACTAGCAATATCAATTAAATATATAAAATGTTATATAACAATGCTGAAATTGCGAGATATAGCCAAAAGAGCCTTATAGGAGAACCTACAAAAATAGCTACAGCTTTTGCAGGATTTGATAACAGTTATAAATTTGATAATCAAAATATTTTAGCAAATTTTAACTCTACAAATTTGTTTCACCTCTTATATCCGACTGTAACGCGAGAACTTGCAGTACATAAAATTATCAAACTAATAGTACAGTATCATGTTATTTTATCAAAGTTACATGCATCTCAAGAAGATACAGATATTGCCGAACCATATTTAACAGCTAAATCACGAAAAATATTAGCTGGAACAAATATTTCCTCAGTTGCCGATGAAATACATAAGGAAATAAATAAAAAATTGGAAGACTTTACTGCATCAGGATCAGGTTGGAAATTTTAGAAGATGGAGGAAGTTTTATTTCACACAGCGAGATATGACGTACTTCGCGGCAGTTCTTACGTTGACCTGCCTCAAAAGATTAAATATGAAAATGTTGCATAAACGTAAAGAACTCTGATAACAAGTGTTTCCAATGGGCTATTCTCTCTGCGATGTTTAAAGCAGAAAAAATGCTGATCGCGTCGACAAGTATATTAGTCACGTATCAAAATTAAATTTTAGCTGCGTTAACTTTCCAGTTGCAGAAAATCAAATACCAAAGTCTGAGGGACAAAGTGGTGTTTCAGTTAATGTGTTTGGACTTGACGAGCGTGAAAATGTTTATCCCAGATACATCTCAGAAAAAGCTAAACAAAACACAATAAACTTGCTGTTTTATAAAGGACATTACGCTTGGATCAAAAACTTTAATGGCCTAGTTGGCAGACAATATATCAAAGATAGAAATAAGAAATATTTTTGTTATCGTTGTTTACAAGGTTTTTGTAAGGATGAAAACTGAAAGAGCATGTTAAATACTGTGTTGATGTTCAAAAAATAACAATGCCAACAGAAAAAGAAAAAATATTAAAATTTAAAAATTATAATCATAAATTAAGTATTCCATTTGTTATTTACGCCGACTTCGAGTGTTTACTTGTTCCTGTGGCAGGCGCAGAAAATGATCCAAATAAATCAAGCACCAGAAAAATACAACATGTGCCCTGTGGAGCAGCTTATAAAGTAGTTTGTTGCGCTAACGACAATTTTTCAAGTCCAATAAAATTGTATAGGGGTAAAAATCCTGCCGTATAGTTACTATAAAATTTAATAGATGATGTTAATAAAATCACCAAGAAAATATCTAAAACAGCTCCAATACAAATAACACCAAAACAACAACTTGATTTTTCCGAGGCAGTTAATTGTCATAACAGTGAGAAACCAATCCTCGGCCTCGATAAAATGCGCGATCACTGTCATCTAACCGGCCAATATCGTGGAGCCGCACATAATAATTGTAATTTGAAATTTCATGCGCCAGATTTTATTCTTGTCGTTTTATATAATTTTCGTGGTTATGATAGTAATATCATTGTAGAAGCATTTGGCTATGAGGAAATAAAATCTAAACTAAGTTTAGGTAGTGTAATAAAATGTATTCCAAACAATTTTGAAAAATTTATATGTCAGTTACGCTCGGCAAATTACGTTTCATCGACAGCTTGCAATTTATGGCGGCGCCTATGGATGAGCTTGTAAAAGGTTGTAGCAGTTTTGGTAATCTACAAAGTTGCTTTGGTAGGGATTATGCCCACCTGACAAAAAGGTGTCTTTCCGTACGAGTACCTCGACGACTGGTGAAGGTATATCCGACGACGAGTATAAGTATGCACAAGATATTTGGAATAAATTTGGTTGTAAGACATTTGGTGATTATCATGAGTTATATTTAAAAACAGATGTGTTATTGTTAGCTGACGTTTTCGAAAATTTTCGTAAAGTTAGTTATGAAAATTATGGACTAGATCCGTGTTGGTATTATTCCGCGCCAGGATTGTCATAGGATGCTCTGCTAAAAATAAGTAGGATGGAATTGGATCTCTAAACTGATGTTGATATGTTTACTTTTATTGAAAAAGGGATTCGAGGCGGAATTAGCGTTATAACCAAAAAATATGCGGTTGCTAACAATAAGTACCTAAGAAATTACGATAAAAATTTACCGTCAAATTATCTTAATTATCTGGACGCTGTTAATTTGTATGGTTATGCAATGTCAGAGACAATGCCGTGCAGTGGATTTCATTGGATAATTCCAGATCAATTTCTTAAAGAAACTGAAAAAAATCTCCCAGAAAATGTCAGTTATTTTGCTGAAGTTGATCTTGATTATCCCCGACAACTTCATGATCTACATAACGACTATCCGTATTATGCAGATTCAATGATGATCGATTACAGTTTATTATCGCCTGAACAACAGGCAATGAGAACAGCAAAAAATTCGATCATTAATAAGCTAGTTCCAAATTTACTCAGTAAACGGAATTACGTGATAATTACACAAATTTTAAACAAGCAGTCGACCACGGTTTAGTCCTTAGGAAAATTTAATCAGTCTCGTTGGATGGCAGATTATATTGATTTAAATACCAAACGTCGTGCTATTGCTAAGACTGACTTTGAGAAAAACATTTTCAAGTTGATGAACTATTCAGTATTAGGTAAGACTATGGAAAATATCAGAAAGCGAGTAAACATCGAGCTAGTTAATGATGTAAACTGCAGAAATAAATTAGTCAACGATGACGGTTTTGTCAGTATGAAAACATTTAATGAAAATCTTGCTGCAAATACAGCGACGAAAAACAAATTTAAAGTTAAATAAACCGATTTATGTCGGTGCAGCTGTACTTGATATTTCAAAATTGTTAATGTACGACTTTCACTATAGTTTTACCGAAAAGCAGTGGCCAAATTCGGAGTTGCTATTTACTGAGACGGACTCACTTGTCTATAACATAAAATGTGAGGATGTTTATCAAGATATTTATGATCATAAGGAGTTATTTGATTTATCAGATTATCCAGCAAGTAGTGATTTCATGATCCAGCTAACAAGAAGGTCATCGGCAAGATGAAAGATGAATTTATGTTTGTACCAGTTACGGAATTTGTTGGACGAAGAAGTACAATGTACGCTGTAATTTTAGATGACAATAAACTGAGAAAAAAAAGCAAAAGGTATTCCTCGCGGATACGTAAAAAAGTGTATGAAATTTGATGATTTTAAAGCAGCGCTAAACAATAATGAAAGCTTTATTAAAACAAATATTATCAGAAACAATCTTCACAAACTTGAAACAGATACAATTATAAAACGTGGACTAAGTAATTTTGACGACAAACGCTATTGGGAGGACGGAAATAATACGTTTGCGATTGGACATTATGCCAGTACCAGAGGTGATATATTCGATTAACTTTGTGTAAACTTTAGAAATAATGTTCGAAAATTTAACGTTAGCTGATGGAGTTGGTAGCAAAATTAAAAAAAAATAATTGTTAATGGCCAGCGATTATCATTTGAATTTAATGATGAAATTTCAGGTATTTGTTTTAGTAAATTTGTTAGAATTAAATTCTCGCTTATTAAATCAGATAACAGCAAATATTTTGATCATCTTGAAAAGTTACGAGATGAGCTCAAGTTAAAGTATGATAATCCTCATGATCCGATCAGTCAAGAAAAATATGCCAAGATTAATATTGACTTAAATCGGTCGAAGGTTTTTGCAAAAGGTTGTAAGTATTTTGTCAACAGGGTAGTAATGAGAGCGTTACCTGAATGTCATCGAAAAGTAAGCGGAAAAGTTAAATTTTATTTATATAAGCACGATGATGAGTTATTTCTGTTAGCTACCGTTGATGTTCTAGTGATAGGAGATGAACTTCTTTAAAAAAAAAGATAACCCTGTCTGTCTTCCTTATATTTTTAAGGGAGATAACTCTGTCTTCCTTCCTTGTATTTTAACGGGAGATAACTCGTACAGTAAATTGCATAACATTGAGCCTATGGTCAAAAGGAGAGAGTTTTCTTACATTATGTGACCATTGTGATTTTTGTGTGTGTGTGTGTGTGTGTGTGTGTGAATCAGCATAATTTGTAACAGAAAATAATATTTTATTCCTTTTAACTGGTAAATTTGATGTACATTATCTTGCGTTAATTTCAGTAGGTTATATAGCCGTGCAAATTCCAGGTAAGTTATTGACTTTCAGCTATGTACACTGTGACAGCTGTTTCACAACACATGCGATCAGAAGATTATACCTTACGTATATAGTTGCACAACAACATCAGTCAGATCTGTTTGCATCATTTATAGTCTTCCCTCATACAAAATACCTCGGACTGAATTTTATTCAACATATTTATGAAATGTGTGTAAATTTTAGATCCATGTTGGAGTTTTAATGTAGCTATAACAATTTTTCAGTCATATTGCTGCATGTCTGCAGTGAACATCATTACGTACTTCATAACAATTGCCAAAACGTATATTTGTAAGTAGAGTCCGTAGCGCAAGTGTTAGAGTGTTGAATTCTCGTACTCGAAGTCTTGAGTTCTATTCCCGTGACCGGCACATTGCCGGCGGGGGCTTTATGATGCCAGATTTTTCTAGAATAGTGGGGTGCTACAGGCTCAAGGGATTTCATGTACTCCTCCTCACCACGTCAAACAGCGTGGTGAGTGCGTTTTGCACTCTCCCCGGGGTTTGATGTTGGGGGGGGTGTACATGAAATCAAAAAGCCTAGACAACCCTCTGAATTTCTAAAGTTTCGTTTCGTTTAGTGATTCGCTGGGGGGGGGGGGTGTCTATGCAGGAGCTCTCTAAAATAAACAGTAGCGTATGTGAGCTCTCAAATTCATTTGAAGGGTACCTCACACAGGGACATCCAGAAAGAATGTCAGCCAAAAAGAAAAGCCTCGTGGGGTGCCTCATAACCGCCATAAGAAAGGCATCAATGAAGGGACCCCCGAAAGGCAAAAAAGGCAGTGAATGGACCCCGATGGAATGGTGACCGATTATGAAGCTACTGTTTATTTTTGTTTATTTTTATTATTATCGGTTATTATTATTACGGTTAGAGTAAGACCAATGCTAAGCTGGTCAATTTTAACTTTCCCTTCACCCAAGGTCAAGGTCAAGATTGTCAAGGGTCAAAGTCAAAGGTCAAGGTCATGGGTCAAAGTCAAGTTCAGTGGCCGATGTCAAGGTCAAAGGTCATGGGTCAAGGTCAATGTTATGGGCAAAGGTCGTAGGCCAAGGACATAGGTCAAGGTCATATTTCATAGGTCAAGGTCAAGGAGTAGTAAAGGAATATAGGTGTTTCTAGATCATCAGACCCCCTTACCCCCACAAACATATTTTGCCAGAAAAGCCTTCATCATTTTGAGCTAGAAAAGGCTGCTTAAGAAAATGTCAACATAGAAGGGTTTTGGAGGGGGAAGAAGGATATCTGAGGTAGAAACCTTATATTCCTTTACTACTAGTAACAACGCCACTATCAAAACTGAGATCGATGATCGGGTACTCTCCGCCGGTGGTAAAATGACTGGTTCTCTCAACATGGCTAATAATAAAATTACTGGTCTTAGAGATCCAGAATAAAACGATGACGATGCAACGAAGAAATATGTCGACAATAGCAAGATCCCAATGATGACATCGTTAATGACAATCAATGATGGAATGACCACATTTAGATCTGAATATGCTACTCACGTAAACGCGTTTACAAATTTTCGTAGAAACACAAATAAAATTATTCATGAATTTTTTTTAAATCCAGCGGCTATTGATATTAAGCTTTCTGAAATCAAAAAGATTACCGACGACATCAAAAAGATCACCGATGATACAACCCCTGTACATGCAGTAGCGTCTGGATCAGCATTATGGTCACCACTCAATAAATCCATTAAACATACTGCCAAGGTTACCGGCATATACAGGTTCTCAATAATCGGCGTTACAACATTTATAATATCTATCACAATTTCACGGCGTTATTCATTAACTGAATCTTCTGGATCTATGTTAGTAGTACTAGATCAAAACGACGAGGAAACATTCGTGGTGGATACCGAAGAAAAAGGTTCCCCCGTGTTGTACTATTGGTTTCGCCAGTATGCCACCTACTTAAAGTGTTCCTATTATATAGTAATAATGAATCAAACCCCAATCGACGTTCAACATTTCAGATACGAGCAAGTGTGTTCGTGGCATAAACAACTGAAAAATATCATCGACGAGTATACAGTAAAGAAAAAAAAAAATACCGCAGACGTGTCTTTGTCACTGATATAATTGTATAATCGGCATCTGCTGTCATCGCTCGAACAGTAACGGTCATGGCGCATTGTCAGCATCATACGTGATAGCACCAGTAATAAGAATTGGTGTCACCGCTGTAAGTGGTGTTGCTGGTATTCTTAATATCATCGCAAAGAATATATCCACGTGCGCGGTTGATAAATTACACTAGTATACAAGAAAGTTACATACGGAGACTCTGGCATACTCCAAATTATCTTGGTTGATATAATCAGGTCTCAACGATGGAATAATATCAGATCAAGAATTTACAGAAATGATTAATATTTACCATGAGGCAATGTCACCGTCGTCGACTTCAAAAAACGATAATAGACCCCGGGTTTAAAAAAATCGGGATTTACAATCAGGATTTAAATAATGTCGTCATCGCAAGAATTAGTACAACAGATCGTCGCTAATACAACACCGTTGAAAACCACGACGATATCAGCAAGCTCAACTAATCCTGAGTTCAGCGTTAGCTTTCCAACTGCGATTCCAGCGAAGGAAATAGCACTAGCACAATTACGAGTGTATCACAGTTGGCCAAATATTAGATCAATGTCATTCGGTGGGTTGCAAGGAAATAATTCATTGGTATTTGCGTATAAAAATAAACCCGATGGAACACCAGACTGGAATGTTATGAGTATACCTACGGGTAGTTATCAAATCAAACAGATCAACGATGAGTTACAGCGCAGAATCAAATCTATCACAGGGAAAGAGTCCAAAATAGCTATCACTGTTCATGAGCCAACGTTATTAGCGGCGATAGAAATATCAACTCCAGATTACGCCGTAGATATATATCAACCATGGATTAGAACCATATTAGGATGGACAGAAGCGCCACCGGTTTATCAAGGTCCACCAGAACCTAAACGATGCAAACAAATATTTTTAAAACTTCCAGAATATCGAAAAAAAGAACCATGGAAGTTGGAACGTGGTATAGCAGCTCCTTTTCTGCGTCTGATGGTGAAAGACTTCCCACCCTTCTCATTGATATAGTTATCCATGATTATAGGGACGGTAAGGGACTTATCGTCAATGAGGATGGATTTAAACGATATATTACCGACGGCATTAAATCCGAGCACAAACGAGTAAGCAGCGATCTACGAAATCTATATTCTTCTATAGCACAATATTGCAATGATAGCACAATATTGCAATGATGATACAAAGCAACAGATCATTGAAACGATACAACATCTAAAACAGGTTGTATCGGACCTTGAGTATTACAATAAAATTATCGTCGAAAGGATGTACATAGAATACGAATATGTTAGACAAACATTTCTCGAATACTATAAAATAACCAAAGAACAATTACTAAAATTCGTAATACCAGAATTTAACGCGAACTAGCAAAGAAAATCAGCCAATGATATCATCCACAAATGCTATCCTAAAATACTTGACGCATGGAAAAAAATAAACCCGACATCTGCGGTGTTGACAGGTATTCTCATGCACAGCAACGATCCATATGATAGAGGTTGTCATATATCACCAGGTGTTGTTAATATCACACCGACGATCGCAGTAAACCTTCTGTGTGATGCAATTGATGGAAGTTATCAGGTAGATCTTGAAAAATCTAATCGGGCACTGCAGGATACATTTTATATACATTTATGCCTCAAGCACCCCTTGTATTTTTTATTGTATTAGAACCCGTTAATCCGGTTTATCTGCGATGTCATAATCTGTTATTGTCACGGATGCATTTCAAACTTACTGACCAAACCGGACACATGCTTGATTTGCGAAATGAATTTTTTTCTGCTAAACAGGTTTACCAGATCTTCAATTTTGCCTTTGTGCAATAGCTCGTAAAGTATATAAAGAATTATTTTTCGGATCTGAATCAATATGATCAATCATAAATCAGTCCTCGATTAGTCTAGAAAAACACTCGTAGATAAATGTACGACATAAACATCTTTCTTTTCCATCAGTAAATCTGAGATAACCAACATTATCAACAGAACCAACTGGGTTTTTTAATCGACGGTTCCTGATGATACCATCACGAGATGTCTCATAATTTTTAATGATGGGATGCTTCACAAATTCATTTTGCTCCATTTATATAATGACATTATTTGTCTAAATTATTGTTGGAGTGAAAATCTGACTAGATAGTCTTCAGCGTTTTTTATGCCGATGCCGTTATCTTTGCCGGCGTTAATTTTTTCCATCATAATATCGTTTTAGCTCTCTGTATTTTTTACCAGCACATTGCACACACAATTGTGTTTCTCCTCTAACACCTTTACCATATCGTAAACACGGTTTTGGTCCTAAACACCCTCTTCGCACGCTTTGCATGTGATATCCACAGAATTCATTTACGCAAGCCTTGTTACAAGGAGTTGTAGAGCCAATCATTAACCATTTGCATTTATTCTTTGCTTGAATCTGTATATATATATATATATATATATATATATATATATATATATATATATATATATATATATATATATATATATATATATATATATATATATATATATATATATATAAACCTCAATTTAAATATATATTTGCCTTAATTATAATATGGAGGAATTATCCACGATTAAACCCTCTAAAACCAGATTTGATTTGGACAGAATAACCCCTGAATTACCAAGGTGAGCTTTGGATAAAACCTTAATCAATCGTATCCGTGACGCCAAGAGAGAATTTCACAATGATGGTAAAGCTCGTGTGTGGTCAACATTCAGAATTATGCGCACCAAACGTGTTGTCGATGCTACAACGAATGACCAACGAGCAGCGACGATTATTAATTATCTCGACAAAGACATTTTTTAGAATAAAGTTTATCGTAGCGACAGACGACACATGGATTATCCGTGACAAAGTTGACGCTGTTCGATTACATCACACTGGAAATATTGTCACGTTAAATAAAAAATCCAAACCAGGAATGTTGACTGGTATTGACAAACCATATTATGAACGAGAGTATCCTGTAACTGCAGTTGTTTATGCGATATATCCGCTACATGATAAACCTGGTGTTGATAATCTGAAACCGATGAAACTGTCAAAGTTAAATTGTTTAGCTGAGCAAGTTACAGAGCGCTTCACAAATGCGAAACGCGGGAATAAGTTAACCGATAAGCGACGTACAATAATAAATGAATGGGGAGAAACAGTTAAAGATACCGGAGCGTCTATCATAGATGTTGCTGAACTGGAAAAAAAAATTAAGATTTCCAATAAGGGTGAAGACACTAACCGGAGAGATTTTGTGTGAACCGAAATATAAAAAAATGGAACTTCGATAGAGATCATTGATCATAACGCGCACGCGTGGACGAATGACGTAACAATATTTCCGCAAAATAGAACTGTTAAATTCTATAACGATGATATTTTTGATTTTATCAGAAATATCAGTAAGAGTGACCATGTATCTCTATGGTTATTTCAAAATTCCTAATGTGAAACTATGATCAGTTTGTACGACCTAATGGAGATATTTATCGTACAGAGTCCCTCGACTCGGAGATGAAAGATCTTGCGCAACACCTTCGGTGTCACTGCACAAACGATGATAAACAATTATTGAGTAATTGTTTTACGTTCCTTCAGTTGCTGCTCATTTTGCTCAGGAGAAAAATTCATTGTCGCCGACAAGATCGGAATTTCTTGTCGATGTCCAACACAGTTTTATCGAATACGGACACGATGGATAATGGAATACTAATTACGATTGTAGCGACGTTATCTCAGTTGATATGGTTGCATGTTATCCTGGAATTTTTCTTGGAATGGGAGAGTGTTCTGCATATTTTAACAGATTTGGACATCCAACACACGAGATGACCGGCGTTGCGATAAATGGACACTTACCAGATTTTGATTTAACTGGATTTGCATGTATTGAATCGTTTTCGTTCACGGAAAATCTCCATCCCATTGTTTATGTTTGGTTTGGTCGTCATTTTTCAGAAAAAATGTTGGGCTCCAATAGTGCTATTACGATATATGCTTGATGCTGAAATTTTAGTATCGTTAACTGTAAGTGAAGCAATAATATCGTAACGTCCGCAGAAACACGTATGGTTGCCAAAACCCCCTGACGATGTCAGGAACGAGTTGTCGTTCAGAGATATATTCTAGACGAAATCTTTGAGCGTAATCGCGATGAAATTGAATATGAAAATAAACTTGCAAAGGATCTCAGCAGAAAAATAATCCATAAGTTTACTCAGGGTAGTTCATGTGATCATAAACGACATTGTACAAGGTTAATCATCGACGATGCCGAACTCGATTTTATAATTACTGATGCAACAGAGAAAGCCACATTTATAAACCGGAATAATGCTTACTTGTCAGACGGAACTAAATTAGGTACAACTGTGAGCTATCCTGATGGTGAATCACCGCAGTTTACTCATTTAAGATTTTCGATGTTAGCATATCTTTCGATAAATTTATTATAGATGATAAACGGATTTCCTGATACCGCGGTTAGAGTTGCCCCAGATTCATTTCATAAAAATACAAAATATGCGGATTTTTTTAAAACAATTACATATCAGAGCTGATGCATCATGGGGCGAATGGAGAATAAAACGAGAAAATATACTTAGTTATCCTGAATCTGCCGACGTTGAATCTAAGGAAATATATTACAAAAATAATCAAATGTCACAATTATCATCAACACCATCGGTATATGATCCTGTGGCCAGACATAAAACCGTTTATCTTAACGGGTGCGGTGGTTCTGGTAAAACAACGCGTGCGAATGAATTATTCCTGAACAGTTGTTCAGGGAATTTTGATATGGTTGTTTTGACACCTACACATAGACTCGCGAAAGAAATGAGCGAACGTGGAGCAAAATCTCAAACTTATCGTAGTTTCTTTAGATGGTGCGGTGACACATGGACTCCTGAACGAATGGGTGAAAAATATATTCCTAAAATTATTATTTGAGATGAAATATACACAGTGTCGATAGAGATATTAAAAACGTTCCTTGATTGGTTATTGACTCGAAACACGGCTGTGATAATATGTGGCGATCATGGTAAACCGCCATCTTTTGTTGGATCATCTCTACATAAATGGCTAAAAAAGAAGGTAGATTATTATGAAGAAATAAATGATGATTACCGAGCGCTTGATCCAGAATTAAGAGAGTTTAAAATATTAATCAGCCTACAACCAGACAAGATTCAGTGTGAAGTAATGCGTGAGATAATTTCAGAAACTCCTATGAATGATTTTAGGAATATGTGGAGACCAGATGATTTGATAGTTGCAAGTAGAAAGATAGTTCGTGATACACTTCAACAACAATTATTTCTGTTACATAAAGAAACATTTTCAAATCTACCTGTACCATTATGTTATCGCCCAGCAAATACTCGACGACAGAATATCGATGTTGAAATTTCAGCTAGTTCTTAATGATATTATTTTGGTTCCTGTTGATATTGTTGAGAGCGCGTTAACGATGGACAAAACTCCAAGGACTCTAGGATATGCTATAACAATTCATTAGTCACAAGGATTAACTATTTCGGATACTAATATTTGGTTTATTGATGATCTGATCGAATGGTCAAACTTAGTTTATCTGGCAGTGTCTTGAGTCAGAAGAATATCTCAGCTGCGGGGGGTTATCATAGACTTCACAGTAAATAATAATCAAACTACCGGCGAAACTTATGTAATAAGGAAACAATTAGCTAGTTATAAGCAATGTGACAAAAAAAAGCACGACTTTGATCTCGATGCTGAATTTGTCATGACACTGAAACAACGACAGAATAATCATTGTGCGGGCTGAAACACAGTAATGTTGTGGCGGTATTCGAATAATAATCCAAAACAATTCACACCGTGGATAGAATTAATAGTAGTCTTGGTCACACACGCAAAAAATGTGATGTTGACCTGTCTTTAATGTAATCGACGTAGGGGTGTTGGTGTCCTGCTTTCACAAAAGTGAAGGCGGTGGTAACTGTGTATCCTCAGGAATTACTTGTAATTGTTCACGTACAAATCCACGTTGAGAAGCAGTTGAATCTAGTCTGTAGATTGCAGGTCTACCCGTGGATCTTACCACACTGGAAATTTTATGTGTGGTCACACTCCAGATAGGATTAGTTTCTCTTTTTTACCCCCTTCAAGTTCACCAGGTTCATATAAATATCTTACAGTCACATTACCTAGTAGTGGTTGTTTGAGGAAGAGTCATGTCGTTGTGTTGGTAGATGTTTTTCTGTGATCGCGCCGATGGGTTTCATAGAAATTGCACGAGTAATTTCATTATTTAACGCAGCTATCACACTTGGTAATCTTGCAACCCATTCACGAGATCTCCTATCCCCGGACTTAAGGTCGGTGGATATTTCCTTTCCATATTGATATCCAAATAACCGCTCAACAAGTGTTCGATTAAATCGCTCAACGATTGCGTGATCGCGATGAATTGCGGTATGTCCTCGTCCAATTTTGACGTTATGTTGTTTCATCAGAGATGATACTTCACCAAGAAATTCTTTGCCAGGATCAACCTGCAGCAACTGTAGCCATCGTAGACCACCATTTTGATAAATTTGTTCAAAAGCAGATGCAACTTTAGTTGATAGCGGCTCTGCTTCTTTATACCTACTTGCAACGTCAACAACAGTTAACGCGTATTTGTATGTGCGTGATTGACGTCTACCGGTTTTAATAGTATCATGTGGTAAAAACAAAATGTCTGCGTGATGAACTTCATTGGGAGTGCTGACATCAAAATGTGCGCACTGAATCTTTTTAGGTGTTGGTAGATAAATTTGCCATATTGCCTGTCGTGCTAACCAATTTGCAGCAACAGAATGTGTGAGTAGTGTAGTGGGGTACTTTAGCGTCAATGAGAAAATACATTACAGACCCCCCCCCCCTCCGGGGTACTATAGCGTCACGATTTTTGGCGTCAAAAAATCACCCTGGGGTACTTTAGCGTCAATGGGAATTTTGTATAGGGAACCACAACCTGGGGTACTTTAGCGTCAACGGGAATTTAGTATAGGGACAAGAGGAATGGTACAGGTAAGGTGACGTCACGGTACTGGACATTGGCAACAATGTAGCAATGTAGTACCGTGACGTCATGCCACCTGTGTCATTTCTATATACAAATACGAATCATTCGCGTTCGTGTCAGTGAATAGTATAGTAGAATATGTTTTATATATTAGCTTTTTTTTCCATTTTAGGCAAAGTGAGAATAAATATCTTTTCGAGGAATATGAAGTGGCCCTGAAAAGGGCCTTTGGGTTTTTGTCTTCTATTTTCTCCACTTCTTTAACCAGTTTCTCACTTTTCCAATGATTCCTTTCTTCTTCTTCTTTTTGGAATCCAGTCTGGATGTCCCATTGATCTAAATTTTTCCTGTGTTTTCATCCAGTTGTTGTTCAGTCTCTCAAAGTCCTCTTTTCTCTTTATGTTTTCTTTGTCCTTCCTCTCTTTTGACCAGGTGTCTTTGATTTTCCTCACTTCTTCGTCCATCACCTTTCTCATGAGGTCTTCTGCTTTTCTTAACTGGTCTAACCCCCAATGGACAAAAGACCACTCTGTCAAATGGAATATCTCTTGCAAAAAACACCTCGCTTTGATGACAACATCAAGGGCCTCCTTCAACGTCCCCACTCTTACATATTTAGGATCGATGAAGCCTCTTAATTTCTCTACTTCCTCTTCTATCATCCTTTGTATTTGATCCCTGGCTACTTTCAGGCTGTTCGCAAAGTCTAGACTGCCTGGGAACCTCCATTCCTGTTGAAGTCTTTCTACCACATAGGCTCCATCCACCATCCAGAACCAACTATGTCTCAATTCGTTAAACAAGTTCATGTTGCCAGCCATTTTTTATGTTCTGTGTAGAATGGCGCGAATGTTGAGTGGATTATAGTTGCGTATGCACTCAGTGCTTCTGCGATTGGTTGTGGCCCTAGACTGGGCGACAGTCCCCTTAAGGGGGCGCTTGGCCCCGAGCTGGGCCTTTCTGCTGCTATTGCCGTGTTATTCAGGGTATGAGCATGGTGCCATCATAACCCCTATATAAGATGGACGTCCCACATCGCTTCCAAACCGCAGACCCACCACCAGTTCTCCCACCCCGGCCCCCACCCAACCTCACCAAAGAGCAAGCCCAACCTGCTTTATCTCAGCAGGGCAGACTTTGTTCTAATTGTTTCCAGTTGATCCTATGGATGTCCCTATGCCAATTTTGTGTGAGCCACCTGAGCAATTTGTCAAATTTTAAAGAGTTATGAATTTAGAATGGATATTTGTGTTTGAATTTCGCGTACTTAGCGTACTTATATGGATATAAAATTTTTCCCAATCAGCTGGATGTGGGCCATCCTATAATTTTAGCACCGCTTGGGTATTGTTGTTTGTACGTTTTTACGCCGCCGTCCAAAAGGATCATGACTGTGTGTCGTTGGTCTTCTGGGGTCAAACTGAAGACCTTTGGTTGGGTTTTTTGCGGGGCAGCAGGCAGAGCCGCCTGGACTATCCCTTGCCTTTGGGTTTGTCCGTGTCGGGGGGGGGGGAAATTTTGGGACAGCAGGTGGGGTGTATCCTGGACTGTCCCTTACCTTTGATTCGATACAAACACCTTTATGCCGGTGTCATGGTGGGGAAGTCTTTGCTCGACATGGGCTTGTCGAGGTCAGGATCCCACCCAGGTATTGATAGTATATCTGCCCTAGCTCCTGTTTTGATGTTCCCAGCTAGGGTGTTAATGTGTGGGGGGGGGGGGTACGTGGGTTTGTAGAGCAGCAGGTAGAGCTTCCTGGACTGCTCCTTGCTTTGTTGTTTGTCTGGCAAATCTCGCTGGCTAGTCGTTTTGGCATCTTTTCTGTAGGGGCCGTTTGGCAGGTTGGTTAGTTATATCTTTTCTGTATGTGGCAGGTTGGTTAGTTATATCTTTTCTGTGTGGCAGATTGTGGAGGGTTATTGGATATTGCCTCCATTTGTTCTTCTTTCCTTGGCAAGTTTTGGTAGTTTTTGCCTCTTTCCTCTAGTCTCTCTCTCTCTCTCTCTCTCTCTCTCTCTCTCTCTCTCTCTCTCTCTCTCTCTCTGTGGATGGCTGCTCTCAGTTGTATGTTCTTTTGTTTGTTTTGTCGTCGATGTTATTAGGAGAGGGTTAAGTAAGAGATATAATTTTTTTTTTTTAAATTATATATATATATATATATATATATATATATATTAGTGCAGTATATATATATATATATATATATATATATATATTTAAAGATGTTTTAAGTATTGAGTTTTGTCTGGCGTTAGTAGCTACTTTTGTAGTGATGATTTGATTGGTTGTTAGGTTTTGTGAATTTCAATCCGGTTTTATTGTCAATAGCTCGATAATGTTATAGTTGCGAGATTGTAATCGTAGTGGATTGAAATGTTTAAATGGTTTGGGTTTAGTTGGGCGGGAAGTGTTATGTTGTTAGCTGGATTTTGATTGGCTGTTGGCTTGGTGAGTTTCAATCCGTTTTGTGTTGTTGCTGCGTTAGTTAGTGTTATAAGTTGGAAGATTGAAACCTAACGGATTGAAATGTTTCAATTGTTTGGGTGTGCAAGGCAGGAGAGGTTTCGCTTGTAAGGTAGATTTGGATTGGTTGTTGGTCTGGGGTGTTTCGATCCGTTTTGTGGTTTTGTTGTAGCATTGATTTTAGGTTCCGTTTAATGTATATATTTTGTATTCGTTACTTGACACTTTTAATAAACTGTTGCTACGGTTAATGTTGGGGCTGACATAAAGGTATAAGTTATATTAATAGTAGGAATTTGATTATTTTTATTATAATAAATATATTTGTGTTGTATGCTAGGACGATTTTGATTGGTTGTTGGATTGGAGAATTTCAATCCGTTTTTGTTGCAGTTTTGACTCGATATTGGAATTGAAAGTTGGAGTTAATATTTAAGTTATCAGGGCTTCTCTCCTATTTAGTTTATATCGCGTTTGCTGCTGCATATTTATTATCGAGTATGGGTAATCTTTGGTGGGTTTAATTTTTAATAATTAATATGGTTATACAGTTATTTATGTTAATCTATTTTGTCGTTTAAACCCCAGTCCAATTTTATTGAATAATCGGTGTTTGAACTAGAATTTAGTTTAGTATTTAGTTAAATTAGTGTAAATAGTGGTATTGTTAATAATAAAGTGAATTCTTTACCTTGTGTGATAACCAAGTCCTATTTTATTGAATAAACGGCGTTTAGACTAGAATTAAGTTTAGTATTAAATTAAATTAATGTAAATAGTAGTATTGTTAATTATAAAATGAATTCTTTACCTTGTGCGATGTGCGTGTTGTGTAGTTTGTCTAGTCCATGGTCTGTTTTCCTTTGTTCCTTTGTTCTGGGGAGTGAACCCCTGCAGCTGCAGCCATGTGCTTGCAGTGTTGATTGCTGTTTGTAGTCCTGGAATCTCAATTTCGGTTATATCCTTTGATAATCCCTTGTGTGTAACCTTTTCATGTTTTGTTATTTTTTCTTGTGTTCCTTGAAGTCCTAATTCGATGTATTTGTTGAACTCAGCATCAGCGTGGCGCACGTCCGTCCTCTCCGGCGATTTTTGCAGTCAACCCCAATGGCGCGAATGACTGACTGAAGGATTATAGTCGCTCTTGCACCTTTGTGCTTCTGCGACTGGTTGTGGCCCTAGGCTGGGCGATAGCCCCTTAAGGGGGCACTTGGCCCCTGGCTGGGCCTTTACAGCATGTGGGAGGTGTGAGCATGGAGCCATCACAGCCTCCCGTATCGGTTGACCTTTGACCCCTGACATTCAGTCTACATCCACACAGCTGGCGAGGAAAGGAGGAAACGGAACCCAGGAAACGGCAGCGCAAAAACGCCACGAAAGCGCCCCGGGGACAGCCACACAGGGTACACCAACACCCGCCACCACGCGCCCCGACCCAACGGCAAGGTCGGTTTTAGTGTCATATCTAGTCCAGTTGTGCTAATGGACATCCTTATACCAATGTTGTGTAGGCCACCCTTTCAATTGCTCGATCATTCGTTAGGTTATCAATTTGGAGCGTTGGGTATTGAATTAATTTGAATTTTGTGTACTTAGTGTACTTGTCCGTTTTCCGAAATTCTTTCCCAATCTGGAGGGACGTTAGCCCTTCCATTTTTATTATCCCTAATTGGTAAGTGTGTATGTGTAGTTTTTATTTTTGACGTGTGATCGAAAGGATCATGATTGTTTTGTAGTTGGTCTTCATGAGCCAAATTGAAGATCCTTGGTTTTTGCGCTAACCCTAACCCCCTCTCTCAACCCCCACATTTGTCCCTTTAACGGGGGTCTTAGTGAGGAATCTGTTTAGTCAGCATCGGCTTGCGACTACCAGGATCTCACCCGGGTGTATGCTAGTATGGTTTCCCTAGCACCCGTTTTGTGCCCGTTTGCTTGTCTTGTGGTAGGTGTGAGGAGAGGGTCCCTATCGAGCAGTGCTCTGCAATATCTCCTTCTTGCGAGGAGTAATTGCTGCTCGATATGGATGCGCTGTGCTTGTCCGGTAGGGTTTTGTGGGGCATCAGGTAGAGCTTCCTGGACTGCCCCTTGCCTTTGAGTTTGTCCGTGTTTGGGTGTGCTATGCTTGTCCGAGAGGGGAGGGGTTTGTGGGGCAGCAGGTAGAGCTTCCTGGACTGCCCCTTGCTTTGATGTTTGTCCGAATTGTGACGCTTGTCCGAGAGGGGAGGGGTTTGTGGGGCAGCAGATAGAGTTTCCTGGACTGCCCCTTGCCTTTGAGTTTGTCCGTATTTGGGTATGCTATGCTTGTCCGGTGGGGGTGGGGGTTGCTTGTCCGAGAGGGAGGGGTTTGTGGGGCAGCAGGTACAGCTTTGCAGAGCTACCTGGACTGCCCCTTACCTTTGCGGTTGTCCGATAGCTTGACCGGTGTTATTTGTCCGGTTGTCCGATAGCTTGTCCGATATTGTTTATCCGGTTGCCCGATAGCATGTCCGGTTTGTTGAGACAGTAGGTCGCGCAACCTGGACTGTCCCTTAGCCAATTGGTTTTACGATAGCTTGTCCAGAGGGAGTTGTGGAGCAGCAGGCAGAGCTACCTGGATTGCCCCTTACCTTTGCGGTTGTCCGATAGAGTGTCCGGTCTTGCTTGTCGGTTGTCCGATAACTGTTCGGGTAGTATGTCTTTGTAACTGTCCGATAGCTTGTCCGGTGGTTCTTGTCCGGTTGTGCAACAGTTTGTCCGGATTGTTGGGGCAGTAGGTCGCGCAACCTGGACTGTCCCTCAACCTTGTGGTTTTCCGAAAGCTTGTGCGGGGGGAGTTGGGGTGTTGTGGGGCAGCAGGCAGAGCTACCTGGACTGCCCCTTATCTTTGCGCTTGTCCGATTTTGTTATGTGAAGCTAGTTTTGGCAAATCGAAAGCTATTTTGATAGTTATCTTTTCTGGTGTGTGTTGTGTCTTGTTTGGGTGTCTCACACCGGCGGATTGAGTCGTCGTTATGTTGCGTCGGATGTTGATCTGGTTTGGCATCACTCCTGTTCTGTGTTTTGTCTGGTGTAGTCCCCAGTTTTGTTCTTGGGGACTTTGTGTTGCTTGGTGTTTGTTGGTTTGTAGACTCTTTGGCAAATTGAAAGCTGTTTTGTGAGTCATCTTTTCAGAGGTGTGTTGTGCCTTGTTTGGGCGTCCCACGCCAGCCAATTGAATCGTTGTTTGTGGTGTGTTGGTTGTTGTTTTGGTTCTGAGTCGTTCATGTTCTTGTTTTGACTTCGATTGTAGTTATAACTTTTGCGAGTAGTAACCTTGTATTGTTCTGTCATGGGTTGATCGTCAGTTTGTTGAAAGGTTATTTTGATGTGGTTAGTACAGTTTGTAATTTTGTTAATTCTGTTATCGTAACTAGCATGTAGTTATATATATATATGCTAAGGTTGTTGCTATATATATATATATGCATATATATATATATATATATATATATATATGTAATTGTAATTTTTTTTATTTTTTATTTTTTAAATTTGGGTGGTCATGCTGTTATAGGTGGTGGGAATCGGTAGGTGCATTCATTGAAAAGATGTTGCAGGTTCATGCAAGGGCAGGGACTCACATGGCAAGGGCTGTTATGTTTTGCATGGCAGAGGCTACTATGTTAGTGGTGCTGTGTGTTGTGTGAGGTGTAGGGTTTATGTGTGTGTGTTTTTGGCTGATGGGTTGTTTTTAGACTCTTACCCGTGTTGCTTTCTTGTTGTTTTAGTGTGTGTGTGTGTTAGGACTTGCCTCATAAGGCTGACTCCTGGTCATAGTCCCTGTGTTGAAAGGGTGTGCTTTTTTATGTGTTTATATTTTGTGCAGTTGGTTGATTGCTTTTAGGAAGGAGATGATGTTGTTGTATGTTATCTCGAGGTTTTTGTTTTTTGTGTGGTCGAGTATTTCTGGGTAAGTTATTGGTGCTCCGATTCGTGTTTGGTAGCTCTTGAAGTCGGTCCTTTGCGTGTGATATCCGGTGCATTCATTGAAAAGATGTTGCAGTGTTTCTGGCTTGGAGCATTGTTGGCATTTGTTGTGGCCGTTTTGTCGTTCGGTGTTGGTTTCCTCTTGAACGTTATGGATCCGTGTTTTCCCAGTTTTGAGCCTGTTGATTGTTCCATGTTCCTTGTTTTGTAGGTTTTTGGGGATGTTGATTCGTCTGGAGACCTGTCTTTGTATTCCATAGAGGTGTCTGTCTTTGCTGGATGTGTCCCAGTGTTGTTGCCATCTCTGATTGATACATTGTGTGACTTGACTATACAGTTCCTGGACACTGTAGTCGATGTGGTTGATTTCCGTTTGTTGGAGGCTGTGTTTGGCTGCGAGATCAGCTTTATCATTGCCGGACAGGTTTATATGTGAGGGGACCCATAGGAATTCAATTGTATATTGGTTGGATTCTAGATCTCGCAGTAGGTGCAATGTTTCTTGTAGCATGTTGTTTCTGCTTTTTGATGATCCTGTCTCGAGGGAAGTCAGAACGCTTAATGAATCGGTGATGATTAGTAGAGATTTGTTGTGTTGTGTTTTGATCCATGTTAGGGCAGTTTTAATGGCCCAAAATTCGGCGGTGTAGATTGAGCAACCGTCTGGGAGTCTGGCCTCTATGTTGATGTTGAGTTGCGGGATGACTATCGCTGCTGCCGTGCGTTGATGTTCTAGGTATTTAGATCCATCCGTGTAGATTTTGGTGTACGAGGCATATTGTTTGTCGACGATGCTGTTGATTGTTGCTAGGAGTTTCCAGGGGTTTTGATGTTTATGTTCCAGTGTTTTTGCTTTGAAGTTGATTTTGGGTATGATGTTTTTCCAGGGTGTGGGGTCGAGGAATGTGCGTTGTTCCGCTTGTGTTTCAAG
>JAECUM010037420.1:0-13893 GCA_016617855.1 Megalonaias nervosa
TGTGTGTGTGTGTGTGTGTGTGTGTGTGTGTGTGTGTGTGTGTTGTTGTTTTTCTGTTTTATACCTAAAGAAACATTTTCTCTGCGTATGGTGTTGTGCTGTTTTATGTTTGAAGAGTACGTTTTGAAATGTTGGGACTTATTCTTGTATATGACTTCCATTGCAAACGGAAGCTGTCTTACTTGCGTTTGTAAATAAATAATTTTATTAATGAAAAAGTCTTTTATTTTCATTTGAATTTTGTGAAGTTAATCTATGGGTTACGTTGTCATAAAATAAGTTAATGTTAACAAACCATGTATTCTAAATAAAATAGCAAACGTGATCACTAACTCAAATACTACGGATTAGTGCTTTATGTATAAGATATAGATGTATGCATGTCTTGTATACATTCTTGGTAGCCGTTTCATTAAGGAATCTCTTTTGTAATTTTAAAAAAGGTTTATTCTGATTCGGATACAAAAGTTAATATGCATTCTGCTGAGAAATGTATCTGATTCAATCTCCGAAAAACTAAGATTTTTCAAAATAATACAATGCAACCTATCAGTGATTTAGTCTTAATCTTTCATTGCTATTTGAGTTTACGTTTTGGTGATGTCTATATCGTCTCTCGTTCGTTAACAATTGATATATTCAACATAATCTCAAACTCACTGGACTAATTTCAACCATTCTTGACAGGAATCATCATGACAATAAGGTCTTTCAAGTTTGTGAATATCAGGACGATTCACAATCACAATTTCGGCCGCCTATGCTAAAATTAAAGAAAAACGGCTTCTTTTCAAGACCGTTCCAGGATAATTCACCAGATGTAATAGAAAGTATCGTTACCTAACGGATGATCCGTCAAATATGACCCACGTTGCTAAAATATTAAAGATTTAAATGACATCTGACAGACAGTATTATTGCAGAAAAGGGCTTTCAAGTTTTGTACAAACCATAGTAATCTTCAGATATGACCGCAGTCACTAAAACAGTTAAACCTTCAAACATTCTTCGCCTCAGAAAGTGCTAACACACATTTGACAATCTTTCTTTAAAGAAGGTATCTTGACATAAGTTGCTTCACATTTTGTTTTACAAATGTTGCTGATTCACATACATACATACATACATACATACATACACGCATTCATGCATGCATACATACATACATACATACAGGTGTCTCGACCTATAAACTAAAGACCTCCATGAGTCCATCGTTTTCAGTTGCTCACTTTTACGGAATAATGTCCAGAAATCCAATTGATTAATTATTTTATTGTTCGTCCCTGGTAATTACTAAGTTCTTTGAACTGCAATAAGTTACCTTTGTGTGAGTAGGCTTACATTGATTAATTTCATCCACCTACTCATCTATTAATACATACATACTAAATACACACACACAGAGGAGGCACCGGATGGTCAAATGGTCTAAGGCTCTCGCCTTTACCGATCACTGACACATCACCTCTGTCTGAGTGGATTCAGCTCTAGGGTTCGGCCAATGTGGGTGTATGAGAAAGCTTGCCAGTAGCTTCCCGTCGGTCGGAGGTTCTTCTCGGGTTTTTTCCGGATCCTTTCTCCACCAGATATTTTGGTCACCTTGTATAACATTTAATATGTTGATATGGGCGTTAAACTTACAACAACAACATACAGGCGCATGCATTTATACACGTGTATATTCAAGCATACATACATACATACATACATACATACATACATACATACGTATAACATGCATGCATAAATATAGCAGACAGGCATGCAGATAACGTATGACAGTCATGAATACATGCTGAAAGACAGACATACATAGAGACGTGCATACAGATTTGGCTCGTTCATATATACGTGCGTACATGCATACATACAAACATACGAACATGCATATAATTAAGTACCACATAGGCAGATCACCATCTCCAGTTTGTTTTGGTATGCACGAATATTTGAAAGCTTCAACATCAATATTTCACAAATAAGAGAAAGATACCATCTCTCTAGAAGAGTAAAACAAGCAAATGATTGTATTGATAGATGAAAATGTTTGAATGAATGTTTAACCTTACGGACACCGGAATATCCAATTTTAAAAGCAAAAGATGTGAAGAGCCAAAACAAAATTTCACATCTAAAAAGCAATTGACAATCATTTTTATGGGAGTAACTTACTTTTGGTCAAATGCTATACTGATATCAACAGAAACAGAACAATACTATACCAGCTGCAGCACAAGATTATAACATATACGGTACAAGACTATAACAGATACAATACAAGACTATAACAAATACAGTACACGATCATAACAGATTCAGTACGAGACTATAACAGATGCAGTAGAAGACTATAACAAATACAGTACACGATTATAACAGATACAATACGAGACTATAACAGATGCAGTAAACGACTATAACAGATGCAGTAAAATACTGTAACAGATGCAGTAAAAGATTATAACAAATGCAGTACAAGACTGTAACAGATACACTATAAGATCTCAAAATGAGAACAGTCCCAATTCTTTGAATATACACCTCGAGTCGTTTCGTTATTGAATAATATAATGATGAAAAGACACGAAACTCTGGCAAATAAATGAAAGAGTTTCTATTATATTCATGTTCAGTTTTATTAAATTTGGACACATTCTGTAATTTCAACACTGAGTCGAAAAGAACACATTCAAACTAACAGGATCGTAATAATCAAAAAAGGAAAGAAAATAACCCCAATAAATGTTAAGAACTCTAGGCAAATCTTTCTATTATAAGATGTTTCAAGATTTCACGAAACTATAATTCAAAGGAGTAACAACATTTTAGACATTGACAAGGATCTGACCTTGCCGAGTTTCCTTTTAATTAATAATTTATACAACGAGTGATATATCATTGATACAGCGTACATACTATATATATATTTTATTTATATCACATACAAATACATATATTTGCCCTTTGAATGTAGTTAAGATTCGCTCCGGGCAACTGTGTATTGACCGAGTGAATGAACTCTTCACATCCCTGCGAATATGTCCGCTACAGAATGTAGTTCTATGCCTTTTTCTTGTTGTTCACAATCACCTTTGTAAATTGATAAGTTGATCATTTTCTTTTTATGTTTCTATTTTTATTCACATTGATTACATCAATATAAGACATACTTATGATTTAAAAATGAAAGATTGTTTTTATGAAGAAAGTAGAGCACTACCAAAACGTTAGCTTCTTGTACTCGCTGAACCCTCAGGTATTCACGTACTGGAGTATGGAAATTAGCGTGGAATAGAAACTAAGCGAAATGACGAACCAACAAGAGGTAATTAAAATATTTTAATATATTTTACAGTTGATGTAAGTCATTATTCTGCTTTAATTAACATTACTACTTACCATAAAATTCTCTCTCTCTCTCTCTCTCTCTCTCTCTCTCTCTCTCTCTCTCTCTCTCCCCCCCCCTTTGGACACGTTCTGTAATTTCAACCCTGAGTCGAAAAGAACACATTCAAACTAACAGGATCATCATAATCAAAAAAGGAAAGAAAATAACCCCAATAAATGTGAAGAACTCTAGGCAAATCTTTCTATTATAGGATGTTTCAAGATTTCACGAAACTATAATTCAAAGGAGTAACAACATTTTAGACATTGACAAGGATCTGAGCTCTAATACCGCAGTGCAAAATAAATGAATGGATTAGGATCTGAGCTCTAATACCGCAATGCAAATTAATGAATGGATTAGGATCTGAGCTCTAATACCGCAATGCAAAATAAATGAATGGATTAGGATCTGAGCTCTAATACCGCAATGCAAAATAAATGAATGGATTCCCAGTCAATGCACAAGGAACTCATTTTGAACAATTATCAGACGTCAACGTTTGTCTATTTCTTTGTTTCATCCTTAAATTGAACATTAAACAATTTGTGTACTTGGTTTTATGTTTAATTTTCGGTGGATGGAATTGGATTTTTTCGAGCCTGTATATTTGCCGTTTACCTTTAGAATTATTTTCAGGTAATACAATGGATATAATAGGATCTGTTTACTTCCCTACATCAGATCAATAATATTGTTTTCGACGTATTTGAAAGCCAGATTCTTTTCATGACTTATAATTGGTTAAGTGACAATAATGATGTTGATGAAACAATTCTGAGATGAGGGATTGGTGGAGTATACACTGAAACAATTACATTTGTAATAATCTGTTATATTTAATTTTTCTTCCCTTCATTATGGAGGCCCTTACAAAAAAAGAGAATGGTGCCTTTCTGCTCCTCGTCTTCACAATAAATATATCAAAATTGACATCCACGATCTGTATCAAAACCGTACTTTTACAGAAACACAAGAACACATGTGTATTGAGTGCCGTATGCTTACATTCTCTCTCTCTCTCTCTCTCTCTCTCTCTCTCTCTCTCTCTCTCTCTCTCTCTCTCTGGATTCTGCTTCATAGGGGGTGTTTGTCATTCTGTCTATAATCCCCGAAAATAGGTTCTTTTACCTAGACAAGTTTCACAGGAATCTGATTGGGGGCCAAAATCGGTCCGTATCAAACATTTTCCTTTAAATGTTATCAGGTCTAAATTTGAGAACAAATTTAAAGAGTGGATGCGTGCAATATGTTGAGAGATAAAACCGCTGTTTGTAAAGCGAGAGGTTTTTGATGGATTGGCGACAATCACAAAAGTTTCACCAGCCTTAGAAAATACAGATCTGGAGATACCACAGCAAATTGCACCATCCTGAGCAAACTCAGCTCCGGAGACAGCCCGGAAAGTTATAACGGCCTAGGAAAACGCAGTCATAGTGGCAGTCCAAGAACTTACATCAGTATTGGCAAGCTCTGCTCTGGGGATAACTCACTAAAATTATTACCAACAGATGCATTAGTGAGACAATCCAGAAAGTTTTATCAGCCGTAGTAAACTCAGTCAAGAAAGTTTTTTTCAGTTGCGGCAAACGAATTCCCAGATATGGCATCACAAATTTTGTTCGTCTTAGCATGTGAATCTCTGCAGAATTTCCAGAAAGCTCCATTAGGCAAAGCAATCGTAGCTCTGGGAACAACCCATAAAGTTTAATCCACTGTGGCCAAATCAGCCCTTGTGCAAACTCAGCAAGCACGTTGTATCAAAGTAAGCGAAGCTATAAGAATGATTCATCAGTTGAGCTAAAACTTTCGATTTTAGCTAATTATGAACGAAAGTAGTGAGTAACGTACACATTTGACATGCTACTCCGCATAAACTAATTCTAAAAGTATATTTTCCATTCTCTTTGTTTCCAATTGACAGAATGTTTTGAGAGAAAATAAATATGCTTGTTGAATTGTTTGAATTATATATCTTCACGTGTTACTGTGTACTTAATTTAATGTTTAATGCATTTGCTGTATAGTCAAAAACAATGTTTTCATCCTCATACCCGAAGGAAATCGTTTTGTCAAAAACCGGATACAAACTAGCAAGTTCATAAGGTCGAGCTAAAGCACTAACAAGCGCACACACACTCCCTCTTATCAGCATTTTATAAGCACTGAGACAAATTGCTTTCTAAGTAGACCTTAAAGCATTTCGAAAGTTTGAATTTTAGAAATTCCTTAACAATTTCCATTTCATTCCACATTTGTTATGTTTTGTGACAACACTAAAGATGATATCTAGAATATGAATACTGGGTCTGAGCTTTAAATTTACATAACTGGATTGTATTTTTGTCTTAGTCTTACTTTTTCTTCTTTCTATTATTATCTTTTTTATACAAATGAATTTGTATTTACTCGTTTGTTTTCACGTTTATTTTTAAATGTAGATTAAATGAATAAATAAGTTTAAAATATTAAATCATCTATTACAGTCTTCTAGAAATCATCTAAACTAAAAGTAGTTACTATGAATTCACTTTCACTATGTCAGATATGAGATACAAATATAGTTTCATGTCTTTTTAAAAACAAAGTGAACAGTTCAGCCATCGCATGACCAAAATAGGAATTGACTTTAGAAACGTTTCATACAAGGACTGACAAGTTAGTGTTACTTACACTTAACTGAGAAAGTTAATGACTCTGGAGCTGGACACGACATTTCCCAAGATCACACACATACAGATTAATCAGTATAAAGGACGCGAGCATCCAGTTATTTTCGAGTGATTTCTACGCAAAATCCTATAACAAAAATGTTTGGTTACATAGGACATAATGCAATACAACAATCATGACAAAAATATCAAAGAAAAAAATTAAAATGCGTTTTAATTTTTTTCTTTCAAGCTTTCAATAAAATTACAATATTTGTACACTTGATGAAGTTTTCTATTGTTTGTTTGCAATGTTACTAAATCAGTGAAAAATTTCATTCTCTATAGTTATCTAGCGGATTCTTTTTCCTAACATGGTATAAGAAGTGTATATTATAGTAACTAAGCTTTCGCATTGTCTTTGCCGTCAAAAACATCTCTCTTGGGGTTCCCGCTAGCAAAAACATCCAGTAAACCAGCATGTCAACGGCGGCCCTGACTTGAACAGCTAACACTCGCTCCAGGGCCACAAACTTGAGGAAGAAATGGCATCAGTTAAATTGGAATTTATTATAGTGCTTTCGTTTGTTTGTGGTACTTAATTAAATTTTATTTCATCGAATATTTCTTAATCAGTAATTACTGTCGCTGTCAACGAAAGGTATTGACCCAGTTAATGACATCAGGATCTCAAAACAAGCGCGTGATGTCGCGAGAAACTTGGCGGACACGAATTTGGGACGGTCGACGATATTTATATGTGCCAGCTTGTATGTTTCATGTTTGATTATTTTCTTATTATAAAATAAAGGATAAAAAGAGCATATTTTAATGCGGATGTCGTCATGTCGTTATCAAGGTAGCACCAAGCTGCTCATATCATGCAATTATTGGAAAAGGTAAATGATACGCCAAACTATCTTTTCTTTCTGTACAGTTTATAGCAGCTCGATTAAAGAAGATAACGAAGTGTCTGGCCAAGAGTAATCAGACAATGTACACACGGATATATTCCATATTTTTATATAAAAAGAATTAAAACGACCTATGATTTGTCGATTTTGCCTTAGCCAAAGTTCAAACATCTGATATCTAGTTTTGAGGAAGAATTGAGACTATCAGACTAGCTCAAGGCATATCGTATACCTATTAACATGAGGATCGTTTTCCCTAGTTAACGAATCTTCAATAAAATCGGGACGAATTTATAACTATACCGTGAATCTATATTTCATACACCAGTTACAATATATTTTCTGCTATTAGTGTAATGTAAACTTTCTCCAGTGAAACAATGAACTTACGTGTATACTCCTAAATTGTCTTAACAAAAATGTATTTGAAACAATCCGATACTTGTGTGAAAATAAGCACAGGAATAGTAAGACAGGGAGTAGATACTTTTCCTCGGCGCTACAAGAAACATATCACGAGAACAAAAACACTATACAGAGAAAAATCTTTATTTTTGAGTTTACATACATTGTGACAGACAAAACAAAAGCAAATATTACATACATATTCACATGTAGATGGTAAGATCTACTGTTCGTATAATTTTACCAGAGAATGTAACAGTATCTCAGATACAGTTGGATTTCTCCACCTGAAAGGGTCTGCATGTGGCGCCTGGATTTCGTGATTTTAATATTGACTCAGTCTGTATTTGAAATAATATTTTAGAATCCACAAAATTGAAGTAAGAAGCACAAATGTAAACAGAACATTATTATCGTTGGAAGAGGCAGACTTCAGAAATTGTTTAATCTTAATAAGCTCGGAGACATTATTTACAGTGTTCTCAAACTAATGCAACTGTGTTCTTTTGCATAATTATAAATTGTGATCTTAGAGTTTACAATTGTTGTGGGCATCTAGGATTTTGCCTGATGTGAAAATAACAATTTCTTCAACAAACTGTAATCGATAGCAACAGGTGTATCGATCACCAGATATTTAAATAGAATCGCTCTCAACTCATTGTTTGGCCAAAGCAAGCCCGTTTTGTAGTGAAGACATTTACGACCTTTCACTGCATATGTAAAGAAGCCGAATCGTATGTGTAAGCTTTTCTTATTATTCACAATATTATGAATAAACAAAGTAGCAATGTGGTGAACATTTAATGCACACAAATGTCTTTGTCGTTTCTACCCGTTACGTCTCAAATCACGTTAGAATCTATGGATGCTTTTGGACGACGTATCACACTTGCAGCTTGTTGCAGGTCACAAAGCACATCAATTGGATCACTTCCATCTTTCGGACACCAAACTCTGTCTTGGGCATCGGCACTAGATTTGATAGACCGTGGAAAGGCATCTATATCTTTTGCGTCATACTTAAAATTGTAGATCAGATTGCACATTTCGTCACCTCCCTTCAATCTTGAAGTAAATAAATTGATAAAATCAAAATAGAGATTTGTAGCGCGGAAAGTTAATAGAAGAATTTTATTCAGTATACCGCATAAACAAATCAACTGATGACCAGTCTCTTTATGGCAGGATCCCCCAGATGTGTCTGATCTTCATAAACACCAGGCTAAACAGATCAAACGATCCTGAGCTCTAGTTTAAGTTAAGAGCTGAAACCCTCAACAAATCAGAATTTACTGTGCAAAAGAAAGTGCCTTTTTGATTGGTAAGTAATATAAATCCAGTCTCTAAGTCAGGCTAGTAAGTTTCATAATCTCCGGTGAGGTGGGCGGAGACAAAAGAACACATCCTGCATTCAGCACGGAGACAATTTTGTTTCTTCTTATGTACACGTAAATCTGATATGCTGAGGGAACATGAGTGGGCACTGATGAAACTGGTCACATATCTATCTATCTATCTATGCAACAAACTGTAAATCATAGGTTAAAGCATACAATAAGTCATATAAGCATATCTACATATGAAAATTTTTAGGGTAAGCTATGAAAACTGCTGAATCTTCAGGTGTTTGTATTGGACATTTGTAAACATTACTTTCATCTGCTTAATCAGAACTATACCTTTCTTTACTCTAAAGTAACTCTTATTTACGATATACGGAGATACAGACGAAAACGATAATGTGTGATGCTGATAGAAATGAATAATATAAATATGCAAGTATATGTATGAATAATTATCCAGCATAGATCCAGGCCTTCTGTTAACTTACCCAAATGTTATATTCTTTGCCCCTGGATTTCTGTAACTGCATCTTAGTGCCTGAAATAATTACAAAATGATAATGATGAGAATAATGTTGATGACGACAATAATGATGGTGGTAGGGAAACTTATGATGACAATAATGAGGACAGAGAGGGGAAGAAACAAGAGGAGGTGAGTACTATAGGACTAAATTGAACCAGGTCCTCTTCCAGCATCGTAATGATTTCTGAACTTTCACCCTTAAAATTTTACCTTCCTGACAAGACACGAACTGTGATTCTCTCAGTGAAGGATAAGGATACATATTTTGCAAATATGGACACCAGCTTTACTAATGAAGTTCTGCAAAACTTGAGCTGAATATTTTGCCGGTGCTCAAATATCACTTTTTAGAATTCTATCATCGATTCGCATCTTGCTAAATCAAAACTTACCAGCACGTCGCCGGGTCTTATCTCGATAGGTCCTCCTTCAATTGGGGTCATGTCCTGCAATTTAATGAATAGAAATATATGGATTATACACAACTGAATGTATGACGAGGAACAGTCTGAATACGAATGTGAACTGTGAAGGTTTAAAGAATCTTTTCCGAGGATTCCCAGACAGGCAAAGAATTGTATACAGCAAACAGTATACAATCGTTACATGACCAATCACCAAATATATGCATCGTACAACAATTATCTACAGAAAGAGATATTTTATACTTAGTAAAACCTTAACGCGAACAGCACGTGCAATTCCGATCTTTAATGACTGCGGACCTCAGAAAGTTGCACACGATGAAGTAGCTTAGACCGACAGGGCTGATAATGTAATAATTAACGGTAAATCCTGCAATACCTTTTCTCCTTTCATAAATAATAATGAAAACGTTTACTGAATTCTTATTACTAAAACTCACACAGATATGTATATGTGTACTTGTCACAGAACTTTGCAGACATCAAAATGTATTCTTAAAAACATTTTGCAAGTCTTCTATTCATTTTACAATATTTACCTGCGACACATGGAGATATATTTAAAATATTCAACATTTAGAAAAGGCACACGTGCTTTGTTGTGTTTGACGAAACAAATGTAATGCAAAGTTAATTTTCGACTTTTTTAACTCAGGGTTTTCAAATAAATGACCTCAATGCTAAACAATATAATTTAATTTCAAAATGACTTAACATGCATTTCAAGTGAAAGAGAAATATTTGAAGATATTTGTGTTAATAAGATAGACAGTTATTAATAGACGGTAAATATTTTGCATAATTCTTATTTATCGTATTCAAGTAATTGTCAAAACAAGATACCTGAGATTTCTTTTGAGTTTTTTCCTTCCTGGAGAAGATGATTGTGTTGTTTCTTACGATATAGCCTTCTAAGAGATAACCTGAATTAAAGTAAGATATCAAAATTAAAGCATACTGCAAGGACATGCCAATGTATCACAAAGACAAACATATCAGCTTGATGACAGCGTAGGTTACTTTCAATTCGTTACGATAGCAGTATGGGAGTATTTACACACAATACAAACCATGTAGGTTCAACTAGGTTTACATTCCGACTTTGGAGAAAAGGATCACAAATAATCTGCCATAAGAAAACCAACTGGAGGGTTAGTCAAATTATATACTTTACTTACTCTATTAGTTCTGACAACGGAGAGTAAAGCATGAAAAGTAGAATTTGTAGTATTACCTTGACACCGATTGTAACAGGTATTCTAAGAGGAACGTTAAAAAGACACAAAGTTAAGTCTTAGAGAATAGAAAACATGATTTAAGGTTCCATGGCAATTTTTGCCAGAACAAAATCTGAACGTTCTAAAACATTGGCAAATAGATATTGAGCATTTTTACAGTGTATTGATTATTTCACTTACCGTATGCATGTGTATGGGCAAAATATTCGTAAGCATTAATTGGAACTCCTTCCCACGTATACACTAATTCTGCCTTAAAATCTAAAAATAGAAATTCAGCATATATGATGTATTATATGTGGAAACACATGATTTATATGAAAAATATTAAGCAATTTGTTATATATTATAAACCTCAAAACAGATAATTACTTCTCAAATAACATTATAAACAAATGCAATGCACAACAAAATAATGCAGAATTCAGATTAATTAATTATCAAATTGAAAGGTCTTATGTATTCACAAATAAACTACATATTGAATAATTGGCCACGATAGAAAAGATGGATGTTTAGAATAATAGTGTTCACTGATGATAGGAAAGATACATTTTACGAACACTATTGTACTCCGACGTGAAGGAGTTAACCTTCAACCTGTTTAGATTTGTCCTCTTTCTCGTGTTTTAGGAAATATTTTGTGTCTATGTTTATCAGTAAAACATATCATGAAACTATGTACGACAGTATCGGGTTTAATGATGAATACAATAAAACATCTAATTCCTAGAATCAAGCATTGTATGATTCATAGCGTTTAAATATGAGACGAAAAGAATGGAAACAATGAAGACTGTTATGAAATAAAGCAAAGTGATTAAACAGTTTCAGGTAGCAACAATGCATTCGTCTATTTCTTTGCAACCTTGCAATGGTTAATTCGTTTTTAGTTTGACTTATCACGTAGAAACAATACCAATGAAATTATTTAACTGATTACAAGCAGTATATATTTGGACTGAACAAATAATGAATTAGATTGATGGACACATTCAGAAAGAATCTAAACTCTTCTATTGTATTCCCACCCGGATCAACTTTACTTGTGCCTATTTCTGTGTAACCACCATGTTGCCTAAAAATTTGTTCAACATCGAATGCATTGTTCTATCCCAGGAGGCCTTTTATATACGCGTGATGTAGGTTACTACCTACCTTCTGAAAATGATGGGATGTATCCATAGGAGAAGAGATTCACTTTCTGGTATGAATACTTTCGGCTGAAATATTTATAGAAGTGCAGATTATTTACATTCTTACTGGAACACCTGGTTAAGGAAGGACATGTAATAGCAGAGGGCATTTCAGTGCTTAACAACAATCGTATATCCTTAATCTGACTAGACGTATTCAATCCATTGTATTTCAACGTCGCTATTCCTTATTTAAAGCCTAAGCAAACCAGTTGTCCTTTTGCCTCATCTTCATACAAGTTGCAATATATACCTGGAAGGTTCTTTATACATGTTATTAGAATGATGCTAATCCTATCAGAAACTTCCAAATATAAATTATCTGGAAATTCTATACTGTTTTATGATGTCATATATCTTAATGAAAACGGAGAGCATCCAACTCAAAAGGTCTAAAGTTAGGAGACCGCAGCTTAAGCACTTTCAGCGGTGTATTCCTACATAGTACTAGATTATATTCCCATCCCTACATATCTAAAACAAAATCGTGTTTCCGTTTCATAATTTTAAAGGTGGATATAACCACAGAATCTATTGATATCAAGAAGTTTACACAAAAATAAAGAATTTTCCTCAATAATATTTTGTGTGCCTGCTATTTTCATCGTTTGCACAGGAAAGAAAAAACAATAAATATGAAAACAAAACAAGCGTAATTGCGGTCCCCGACAAACAAAGAACAACAACATCCACATTTCCTCTAAATGTGGGTAGACGTTTTCATTTTCTTCTTATATATACTTCATAAAGAAAACCTAAATACTAGCAAATGTTTGCATGATTTTATGAAATAAATTGTAAAATGGAATTGACTTTGATAGAAAATAACATCGACATCACATCAAACGCTATTTTACTAAATACGATTACTCATAGACGCAAAACTGTCTTGTTTTTCTCATTTTCGTGTTAATTTTCAAGGTCTTCGAAGAGTCCACGCATTTGCATATGGCCATCGATACGTAACTACGGAGCAGATAAAAGGAATCAAACGTATCGTTCCACGAAACAAACCAGATATACATCAACGGCTTTCGTAGCAAAACAATATCAGAGCAGTCAGATGTATGTGAAATTTATTAATACTCTTTGATCTTGACAAAATTACTCAAACAATGACAACACATATTTTGACTTTATCAGTTGGATGTTTTAGTCAATATTTTTTTTACAGAAGTACTTACCTCTCTTCTGTCAAGAAAAGTGTAATATTCGCTGGGTTGCTTTTTAAAGCATTAGGATCTGAAAGAAAAGAGGACACATAATCATTATTCGTACAAGGTATGCAAGATTGTTCTTGTTGCTGTGTTGGAGATCAAGGGAAAGCAATAAAGTTCTTTTGACATTGTTACTAGTTCAAACTCTAATTAACGGATATCCATTTTTGAATTTATTAATTTTCATGAATTAAGTGATGTCAACATTAATACAGAAATTAATATCAACCGACGGCCTGAATTTCTAAACCTTTTCGAATCTGATTGCAAAAATAGAATCAACATTTCCATCAACACTTTGAATGATACTTTGGATAAATGCATAAACTTGTAATACTAAGTTCTATATTAAAACGTAACTTTCTCCAATTTTCAATGAAAGAAAGCTTTCTAGACATTTGGATTTAAAACTCTCATTGTGAGGTGCATACTTGAAAAAGTTTCTTGGTACCGGTACGGTAAATTTATATTTGTGACATGGATTATTCACCTTATTTTAAATGAAGCATTTAATATCATTTATAATTTTTGTGTATATGAATGAATAATATATATATATATATATATATATATATATATATATA
>JAECUM010037421.1:0-13413 GCA_016617855.1 Megalonaias nervosa
AATGATTGAAGCAAACAATAAATGCAAGTGACTCATGATCGGCTTTTCACTTCCTTGTAACAGGGCTTGCGTTAAATGAATTCTGTGGATATCACATGCAAAGCGTTCGTAGGTGGAGTCTAGGACCAAAACCGTGCTTGAAATGTGGTGTTGGGGTCAGAGGAAAAACGCAGTTGTGTGTACAATGTGATGGTAAAAACATACAGAGAGCTGAAACAATATTATGATAAAAAATAATGCCGATGGAGTCGAATCTCCTACAAAAAAGTGCCGAGGACTATTTAGCTAGATTTTCACCTCAACAATAAAATAATGACTTAGACAAATAATATTATTATATAAAATGAGGCAAAATGAATTTGTAACACATCTCATCATCAAGAATTATGAGGCATCTCGTGATGGCATCATCAGGCACTGTCGTCTAAAAAAAACCAGTCGGTGTTGTTGATATTACTGGTTATGTTAGATTTGGGGCTGGGGAAAAAAGTATTTATCTCATAGATTCATCTACAAATGTTTACATGGAATAATCTAAGATGGACTTGTGATCGACCACATCAATGGCAGAAAACTTGATAATTCTTTATGTAACTTACAAGCTATTACACAAAGTCAGTATTCTGCACGAGGGCGTACTGGAAAATATAGTAAGTTTCCGAAAGTTGTTAAATCCGTGAACACGGAGACTGGCGAAGAAATAATATTTCAAACAATGAATGCAGCTGGCAAATATTTTGATATTTGCATGCGCTCGGTACAATATGTTGCAGATAATATAACCAAATCGGCGTATTCAAAAAATGTAACCAGAAAAAAAATTTTGCCATGTACCTATTGTATTTGATGACAAAGGGAGATAACTCTGTAGAGCAACGATTTCTCCGCTAGAGTAATTAAGTAGTTACCCCGCTTGCAAGTGCGATATATTATATGACTGTGCCGCGATTGATTTTTTTTTACTGTTTCTCACAACAGGACAAATTCCAGGTAAGTTATTTTTAGCTCTTACCTGTAAGACAGGTAACATACTTGTATACAGGCCTACATGTACGTTAACGTCTGAATGACATCTTGTGCAGAATATGTATGTGCGATTATCCAATGCATATATTTTGTACAGTATATTTTATGAAGTGTGTTTGGAAATTGAAATAAATCCACGCTACAGTTTACCATAATTGTGATTTTATTCAGTATAACTGAGCGCACATGTAGGTTGTATGCTAGTACAGTACATGTAACCTCAGCATAAATCACGGACAGCTTGCGCGTGTACAGAAATCCAGGTGAACAGGTATACAGACCTACATGTACTCTTTAACTTCCGACATCTTGTGCAGAATTATGGAATACAGGTATTTTATACAGTATATTTATAAAATGTCTTAGAAACTGAAATAAATCCACGCTGCACACAGTTTAGAATTATTCAGTATACTGATCGCGTGTAGGTTGTCTGCTTATCCAGCACAGGTATCTTCATAATAATTTCTGAAACATATGTTTGTAAGAATGACTCCGTGGCGCAGTGTTAAAACGTTGGATTCTCATACTGAGGCCTGGGGTTCTATACCCGTGACAGACGTATCGTCGACGGTGGCGGTACGATACCAATTTTTCTTAATATAGTGGGTGTCCCAGCCCCAATGGATTTCATGTACACTTCTCACCATGTCGAACAACGTGGTGGGTGTATTTTTCACTCACACCGGGGTTTGATTTAGGGGATGTACATGAAATTGAAACTGGGACCTCCAAAATAAACATCAGCTCTAAATCTCACTGAAGGGTACCCCACACAAGGACATTCAGAGAGAATGTCACCAGAACCAAAATCTTAAGGGTGCTAGCGTACAAGCCATAAGAAAGGCATCAATGAAGTAACCCTTGCACAGCAAATATTGACAATGAAGGGACCATGTGTGATAACTGCTCATCATTGTTTCTGTTTATTTTTGTTTAGAAATATCTTTTATATACAGATTCATTTTATTCTAATTCTGATTATTTTTTACTTTTATTATGATTCAGATTTATTCAGAAATATAATCAGATTCAGAATTTTTAATCTTATTCAGATTCAGATTTAATTTTATTCTGACTCTGATTCAGATTTATTTTTTATCTTTTATTACAATTCAGATTCAGATTTATTCAGAAATATAATCAAATTCAGATTTAGTTTTATTCTGACACTGATTCAGATTTATTATTCAAATTTATTATTCAGATTTGTTCACAAATATAATAAGATTCATCAGTTTCAGATTTATTTTTTATTTTTAAATCTGATTCAGATTCAGATTTAGTTTTTATTTTAAACAAATATTTATTATATAATGAATTCCGAAAACATTGATGCAATTATTTCTGAGATTACTAAATTAAATGACGAAGATATAGAAATATAAAAACAATTGGACCCTGAAAAAAAATCATAAATGATTTTGTAGTACTTCAGGAACGGAAATACGATGGAAGATATACGCTAGCAGCCGAGTATAGATTCATTAAGTTACTTCAACAGGCCATAAAACAATCTCTACTTTATGTCGATGATGAAGACATTTAAATATTTGTTTCACTCGCAAAAGCGATCGAAAAAGTTAGATCTTAGTTATCACGTGAATACGAAACAAAAAAGATTATGCGTTCACGTGTGCGACAGTTAAAAAAATTTATGTCTGATCGTGGAACGATCCATAGTAAAGTCACTGATGAAGTCACTGATGAAAGTCAAGAAGGATTAGAAAAGTGACTCAATCAGATTATAATATTTATTTTATTCTGATACAGATTCAGAATCTGATTATAATATTTATTCTGATAACAATATTTATTCAGATTCAGATTCTGATTATAATATTTTTAAGATAATAATATTTATTCAGATTCTGATTATAATATTTATTGAGATTCAGAAATATTTTTATTTAAGTTTTATTCTGATAATAATATTTATTCAGATTCATATTATAATATTTATTGTGATTCAGATTTATTCTGATTCAGATTTTTTTTTTCATTTTTTCCATTAATTCAGAATTTTTTACTATATCGATTACATCATCGATAATCTTACTACGAAGTTTGTTTAGAGAATAATAACACACCATCAATTGTTGTGCATGGGTTAGTTTTTATATCTTGGCAATTATTCAATCCGTTCTATTTATTAGTGTAATTTAATTTGAGAAGAAATCAGTCAAGATGATGCTCTATGATCGTAAAGATCTACGATGACGCTCTATCAGAGTACATACAAACTTATTGCCAGAACTTCTTGAATTAGGTCAAGCAAGAGTCCGGCCAGGTCAGTAAGTCTAAAATGCATGCGTGACAACAGCGGATTATGACATCGCAGATAAACCGGATTAACTGGCACTGACCCAATTAAAAATCCAGGAGGTACTTCAGGGATAAATGAATATAGGATATATCCCTGTTGTGCTTGTTTGGATTTTACAACGTCTACGAGATAACTTCCATCGATGGCGTCGCACACCAAATTAACTGCGATCGTTGATGTGATCGCGACAACACCCGGTGATACATGACGGCCTCCACCGTATGGATCATTGTCATGTTTGAGAATAATCGCCGGTGGGGATATTTTTCTCCACGCGTGTACGATCTTTGGAAAGTATTCATCAATGATGTCGCTGACGGTTTTTCTCAACACGTCAGCGTTAAATCCAGGTATTGCAAATGTTGGTATATTTGCTTAGGTTATTTTATAATGTCTAGCAAATAATTACTGAGGGTTGTTTTTTTTTTTTGTCTGGGAGATACCCCTTATCAGTAACCACCGATGCAATAATTACTCAATTGATGAACTCGTGGTCTGATGCAACCTGATTTAGATATTGTATAGTTTCAATGATCTGTTGTTTTACATCATCGCTGTAATATTGTGTAATACTCAGAAATAAATTTCGTAGATCATCACTTTTTCGTTTATGTTCATATTTAACAACATCCCCAAATGAATTAATAAAAGTTTCATTGATAAATGCATTATCGGTTTTGTAAACAATATTATATACACTTCTTATTATTATAGGATTTTTTTTCACATTCAAAATCAACATAAATATGTTCTGTAATTCCTGTTTCCAAATCTCTTCTTGTCCACATCCTTCTCCACGGTCCAGTTTTTCGATATTCTGGAAATATTAAAAATATTCTTTTGTTTGTGGTGAAGTCATCACATTTAGGTTCTGGAGGTCCCTCATATACAGGTACTACCCCTGGCCATCCTAATACGGATCTGATCGATGATTGATATATATCTACGGCGTAGTCGGGCGTTGATATTTCTATCGCAGCTAATAATATTGGCTCATGAACCGTAATAGCGATTTTAGATTCTTTTCCTGCTGTTGTTGTTGTAGTTGTTGTAGGGTTTAACGCCATTTTTCAGCACAAGATAGGCTATACATGGCGGCCAGTTTAATTGGTGGAGGAAGAACTCTGGAAAACCCCGGGAAGAACCACCGACCCAAGAGAAGCTGCTGGCAGGCTTTCTCATGTGCCCAAGTTAGCCGAGCCTGAGACTCGAACTCACGCAGACAGAGGTGAGATGGCAGTGATCCGTAATGGTGAGAGCTTAAGACCACTTGGCCGCTCGGGATTTTAAATCAGGAAGTAAATTAAGGTGACTTTGTCGCTGTTTCCGACGGCGGGTTTTGATTTCCAGTTACTACACCTCCGACGTCGTGGTAAACCTTAATCATTTCTGTGAATTCTTGATCTGATATTACTCCATCATTGAGACCTGATGATATCAGCGATGACAATTTGACGTGTGCGTGTGTTGCCGCCGATAGCAATATTTGATATTCATGTAATTTATCAGCCGCACACGTAGATATCTTATTTGCGATTATATTAAGAATATCAGCAACATAGGTTATAGCTGCGACACCAATTCCTATTACTGGTGCTATTATGTATGTGGCTGATAATGATCCGATTATAGTTGCTGTTCCAATGACTACGGCAGATGCAGAATAAACAATTATATCAGTTACAGCGATACGTATACGGTATGATTAATTTTTGTTGTGTACTCGTCAACGATGTTTTTCAGTTGGGTCTGTAACAAACACACTTGCTCGTATCTGTATTTGTTTACAATTTTCAGATCAGACGTTGGTGAAATCATATACTATAAAGTATTAAGTAATCAACTGAGGTGTTTCAGCGACAAATTCCAGACACCACCAGTAAGACGCTGCGTTTAATTTTTTATCAGATGGTTCCAGTATAAATGTTTTTTCGACCGCTTGATTTAACACAATAGACACAGCTCCAGAAAAATTATCGGTTGAATGACGTCATGGAAATGTGGTAAATATCCTAAATTTTGCAGCGCTGAACACGGACAGCTTTTACATACCAGTGACTTAAGCGGTATGTTTGATGGTATTATTTTGCTGTGACCATGTTGATGGTCCTGATGATACTGTGTATACGATATTGTTAATCTGTTTTAATCAGATTAGTTTTTTGAACGATATTAGGAATTCCACTGACAATATCTTCTAGTTTTGTGTTAATTTCAGAAAGTTTTTCATCAACAACCATTGGACTTCCAAAGAAATCATCTGCGATTTTATTAAGTTTTTGAAAATTTCTGCGAGTATTTAAAAACATATTTACGTGAACGTCATACTCGGCTCGTAGTGTATTTAATTTGTCATCGATTGTAGTATCTTTATCATCCACATATTTCTTTGTTGTGGCATCTTCATCACTTGTTGGTTCTCTTAAAACAACGATTTTACTTCCATTCATGTTGAGGTAACCTGTCATTGTATCACCGGTGGATCGTAAACGATCAGCAACATTTTTCGTAATTTCATTTCTGATAGTTGCGATTGATACAATTGAGTCTTTGATTCTACCGCCGTCAGTAAATACTGGAATATCATCCGTGGTAGCACCGAGAACTCGTCGAATTATGGCGATCAACTTAATATTATTCGTCTTTAAAACACCGTATTTATCCTGAAAAATGACAACTTCATCTCTCTCAACGCCTGATAAATCGATAAGCTCTGCGAGTTCATCTTTTGTAGCGAATTTCTACAAATTGCTATCTTCTTTCTTCTTGTCTTTGATAGAGGATCTCCATATATATCAACCATTATATGATTAGTGATTATTTAAAACAGAACTCGTGTACACATTTACAACTTTATGAGGTGCATCGGAAGAGTTTGAAATAGCATCGAGTACAGCGAGTACTTCACGGCCGCATATTGGTGGATCAGTTATTGTCTGTGCTGGTAATGTTGAATATCATACGGGAGTTTGCACTCCGCTGACATATTTTAAAAATTCCTTTAGTGGTGCCAACCCATACGAATCGAACTAAATAATTCCACGTGGATCAATCGCGTATGTAACCCAGTGAGTACCTTGACCAGAACATCCATCGAGATTAATGATGCTTGTCTCAAAACGATTTGGTTGTTTTGGTAATTGATCACGCATGAAAACACCGCTGAAGTTTTTGATATTTAATTGCGCAGCAGTATCAAGTAAATCAAAATTGGACATAGGAAGGAGACGCTTTGTGTTTAACGAGGTGTCCCGGGAAGTCTTAGACCTTTTCCGTACCATGAACGAGGGTTCCTGGCAATCTTAGACCTTTCCCTTTTTTGGTAACTTTTTATTCCTTTTCCTGTTGCTTTCTTTAATGCCATTCCAGCGGTAGTTCCAATAGCACCAAGTGCAGCTGCTTTTGCAACAGCTGGAGCTGAAGCGGCTATCAACGCTGGTATAGCTGCTAGAAGTGGAAATATACCACCCGTCTTGGCAATGTCTTTAATGGCACCTGCAGACAAATCAAGTCGTACGCCGGTCTTTGATCGTTTGGCGTCATTGAAGTGCCTGAGTTGACGTTCAGTGAGTGATAGTTTATTTGGACCACCTGAGATCTTTCCTCGTTTCAGTAACATTTTCATTCCCGAATTCTTATTCGATACTGATTGTAGCTTTTTAATCTGACCAGGAGTCAGAGTAACATTAACGTGATGATATGACATTATAATATCATGAGCTATTTAATTATATGTTTTCTACTGGGCATCAATGACTCTCATTCGTCCACCAACACCTTCAAGCAACATTGTTTTATCTGAGAGTATAACAGCGATTGCTCTGTAATTAGCAATTGCTCCTCTTGTCACACGAGCTCGAAAGTGTATATCAACGACAGATTGCCTAAGTCCAAGTATTCCAGTGAGAAATAATAGATCGGATACAAAGTTGTAAAATCTAGCTGTGATATTTGTAAACCAGAATCAACATTTTGATCACGTCCCATAAATGACATTAAACTATGATATGCACGTGTAACATGATTTTGATCAAAATTTAACACCAAGTTTGTCAAATATCATTATACTATGTGTTTGTGAATTTACTCGTGCAGCATCTTGGAAAGCAACAAATATATGTCGCGGTGCAAAGACACTTTGCTGTGATGCTATCTGCCATGTGAATAAACCATTAATTGTACATTGAACACTATCTGTGGTCGTCGTTAACCATGATAATATTGATTTACCACCTTAACTCATGAAAGAAAGCAAACGTTCTTCTTCAGGTATTGTTGGAATCACTGTTGGCATCCACAAAGAAAGTTTTGTCAGTATTACTTTACCAGCATCACCAGCAGATCGCCAGATTGCATCATCGTCGGTCGCATTCGTACGAGTACAACTGTATGCTTGGCTCCGAAAATAACCTTTCTGACATTTTTGCAAATTCCAAAAATATGTGATAGTGGAATTGCACATGAAAATCTTCTACTTCCATCTGTCAGCATTGATCGACGTGATGTGATTCGTAAGTTGAATTCTACATTAGCACCAAGAATCACCGGCCACACATCAGCATCAGCGTTATCGGCGAAGTTTCTTGGTCGTCTCATATTATACGGTTTTTTGTCAGGGTGGTCAGAAGTATCCTTCACAAACATCATTGACGGACCAGCTGATCTTGAATAATCATCGCTGTATCTTGCAAGGCCAAGTATCGTCGTGGCAACGTCGACGTCTTTTTGAATCGATTCAATATTTTTTCCGTCAGTCATGTACGTAGCGCTGTCCAACAACGCTTTAATGTCATTATTAACAAAACCAACCCTAATATCAGCTCCATATTCAGTATTATCTGTTTTTAAAATTTCCCCTTTTACTTCAGTAAATGCTTCAGCGGGTAAGAAATATCTACTTGTATCCTGAACTTGTAATTCGATTCTTCCACCCTGATTTGGCTGTCGTGCGTCATACGAATAATGCTGATAATCACGTATCGATTCATCTTTGAGAATTGGTGCGTCCATGTCGAGTGCGGAATCAGATACACGTTTGAACATTTTATTTTATTTGTTATCATCTAACACGAAGATCGCTTCCAGCAGCAGGGAGGCTGAACCCTACAAAATTGTAGAGACCTTATTTACCGAAAATAAGGGTTCCTACGAGGCTGAAAAAAAAAAGTCAATAACGCTAAACCGAAGTCTCTAACTGATTATATTTCCATACGGTTGAGAACCGGTAATAAATCACATAAAGTTAGCTCAGTTTTGTTACCCTATTATTGACTATTTTTTTTCATGATTTTATTTTACATACTGGTCACTCATTTTTGTCGTTCAGCCCCCCTGCTGCTATGAATTTATCCAGATCAGCTATTGCATGTATATACAGTGTGAAGTGAGTCATACATAATATAGGCTTTCAAACATGTACTGAGATAGGTAACCCTACAAACTAATTTTTCAAACAAAATTCTGTATTAAAGAAATAAAAAAATCTTACAATGTCCGTTTTGTAAGCAAGTTTGGATTACACACACATAAAACATAGAGGTAGACCCCCCCCCTCCCTGCTGCTCCTGACTGTCAGGGAATTAACCAAATATTTTATCCAGACCAACACGATACCTTGATCTTGGATCATGTAAGTTTATTGTTATAAATCCAAACGGAACAGCTTGTGCTTTAGAAAAGAAATTTTTAAATTTAGTCATATCCATATCCCCTGAACACCAAGTATAATAAATATTTTGCAAGGTATAATTATCTACGCCATTAAACACAACCAGAATATTACAGTTATCTCTGATCGTTTTAGGTATTTGAGTGTATCTCTGAGTAACATAAATCACGTCAGTATTTTTATGTCTACCTCGAGAAAATATTCTAGCTGGATTAGATTGTTTTTCCAACATTACATCATCATATACTACGAGGTTATTAATGAATCCATCCAAGTCATCTACAGACGGGGCTTCATCAATATCTGTGATAAAATCAATAATATCGTCACCGTCTTTATTAACTGATTTTGCTTTCTCGTTAAAATCCTTAAGTACTTCGTAGCAATACTGATCATCCACAGAAGGTGCTATTAAATATAGTTTGTTCCATCTCATCCATCTCATTATTAAATTTAATAATAATTGTGTTTTACCTGATCCAGACGGACCTATTATAATCATCCATATCGAATTTGGTAATGCTGGATGGTGTTTTACTGGTTCCTGTTTTCGTGTCGCCGAAAAATCAATTATTGTATCCATATTATTAATAACATGAGTCTATATTGTGTTCGATGTAGATTATCTACACCCACTACTGGACTGACAACAATAATAACAAAAAATAAACGACGTGCATTAACAGGTAAATGTGTAAAATGCGGCACAAAAAAATATAAATTTATCTCCATGTCTGATTCAGGGACAAAGACAGGTGGAGATATAGCCGCATCATTAGGAAAATTACCTGGATTACCATGGGCTAAATATGCCGGTGAGAAACATCTTCCAGGATATAATTTTTTTGGTCCTGGAACTCGACTTGATATCCGACTTGATGATCAAGATCAACCAAGACCAGGAGAGTATCCAGTAAATAAGATTGATCAAGCATGTCATATTCATGACGTTGCATATAAAATTAAGGATTAGCAGCAGCGGCATCTTGCAGATGTGAAATTGATTCATGCATTAAATTCTATACCAAATAAATCTATCAGAGAAAAACTCGCTAGTTTTCTGATAAAATCCGCTATGAAAAGTAAAATAATGATAGGGGCTGGTAATTAATTATATGATTATTACAATGGAATCTATTTATTATAGCCCAAGAGGGTATTGGAGAGGCAAAGCAGCAATCACTAAACTTGCTGAAGCAGCAAAAGTTTCACGTTCTGTTGCTGCAAATTGGTTAGCACGACAGGCAATATGGCAAATTTATCTACCACCGCCCAAAAATATTCAATACGCACATTTTGATGTCAGTGTTCCTAACGAAGTTCATCAAGCAGATATTTTGTTTTTACCACACGATACTATTAAAACACGTGGACGAAAGTCACGCACGTACAAATACGCATTGACTGTCGTTGACGTTGCAAGTAGATATAAAGAAGCAGAACCATTATCGACAAAGACAGCATCTGAAGTTGCATCTGCATTTGAAAGAATTTATCAACGTGGTGGTCTACGATGGCCACAGCTATTACAAGTTGATCCTGGTAAAGAATTTCTTGGCGCAGTATTATCTTTGATGAAAAAACATAACGTTAAAATCAGACGAGGACATACTGAAATTCATCGTGATCAGGCAATCGTTGAACGATTTAATCGAACACTTGCTGAGCGGTTATTTGGATATCAATACGCAAAGGAAATATCTACTTACTTTAAGTCCGGTGAGAGATCTCGTGAATGGGTTGCAAGGTTGCCAAGTGTGATAGCTGCATTAAATAATGAAATTACTCGTGCAATTTCCATGAAACCTTCTAAAGCAATAACAAAAAAATATATACCACGTATCGATGGATACGGACAACAAGATCAACAACCAGTATTAGGTAATGTAACTGTTAGATATTTATACGAACCAGGGGAGCTGGAGGGTGGCAAAAAACGAGCTACTGACCCTATTTGGAGTGTGACCACACATACAATTTCTAGCGTGGTTAGATCCACTGGAAGACCTGCCATATACAGACTAGATTCTACTGCCCCTCAACGTGGATTTGTACGTGAGCAATTGCAGGTAATTCCTGCGGATACACAATTACCACCACGTTCAATTATGTAAACTTGAACCCCGACGTCGATTACATTCAAGACAGGTCAGCATCACATTTTCACGTGTATGACCAAGATATCTATTAATTCTATCTACGGTAAATTGTCTTGGATTATTATTCGAATATTGCCATAACATTATTGTGTTACAGCTTGCACAGTGATTATTCTGTATTTGTTTTAGTGTTATAATAAATTCAGTATCAATATCAAAACCACGCTTATTTTTTTTGTCACATTGTTTATAAGACGCTAATTTTTTCTTTATTACATCAGCGTCAATAGTAATCTCCTCAGTTATCAAGTAACCTATGACAACCCTATGTAGTTGAGTTATTCTTCTGACGCGAGATATTGCAAGATAGACTAAGTTTGACCATTCGATCCGATCATCTACAATCCAGATATTTGTATCAGAGATAGTTAATCCCTGTGACGAATGAATCGTTATAGCGTATCCTAACGTCCACGGTGATTTATCCATGATCAATGCTCTCTCAACAATATCAGCAGCTACTAAAACAATATCATTCAATACAAGATTTTGTACTCGGACATTTTCAGTGTCTCCACCAGGAATTTCAACTTCAATATTCTGTCGTCGAGTATCTGCTGGGCGATAACATAATGGTACAGGTAGATGCGAAAACTTTTCTTTATGTAACGTAAATAATTTCTTTTGCAATTCATCACGAACTATCTTTCTACTTGCGACTATTAAATCAGTGGGTCTCCATAAAGTCCAAAAATCATTCATGGTTGTCTCTGGAATTACTTTACGCATTATCTCACATTGTATTTTATCTGGCTGTAGTCTGATTAACCTTTTAAATTCTTTCAGCGGTTCATCAATAGCTCTATGGTCATCATTTATTTCCTCGTAATAATCTACATTATCCTTTAGCCATTCATGTGGTGACTGTCCAACAAAAGGCGGTGGTTGACCATGATCGCCACAAATAATCACAGCAGTATTTTTTGTCAATAACCGCACAAGAAATGTTTTTAGTGTTTCTAACGACACCGTGTCTATCTCGTCCCATATAATATACTTAGGTATATATTTTTCACCCATTCGCTCAGGAGTCCATTTGTCTCCACACCATCTAAAAAAACTATGATACGTGCATGTTTTTACCCCCCGTTCTTTTATCTCTCTGGCGAGTTTATGTGTAGGTGTCAAAACAATCATATCTGAATGGTTGTTCATAAATAATTTAATCGCACGAGTTGTTTTACCTGAACCTCCACATCCATTAAGATAAACAGTCTTATGTCTAGCCACAGGATCGTACACAGATGGTGCACATGACTTTGAAGTTTGATTATTATTTTTGTAATATATTTCCTTAATTTCAACGTCAGCAAATTCAGAATAACTGAGTATATTTTCCTGCTTTATCCTCCATGTCCCCCACTCACCATTACCGAGTAGCGGTTTTAATAAATCCTTATATTTTTTGTTTATATAAAATGAATCCGTAGCGACTCTAACAGCGAAGCGAGGAAATCTATTTATCATCGACAGTAGATTTATAGAAACATAGGCTAGCATCGAAAATCTTAAATGAGTAAACTGCGGTGAGTCGCCCTCAATATAGCTCACAATGGTACCTAGTTTGGTCCCATCCGATAAATAAGCATTACTTCGGCTAATAAATGTGTTTTTCTCCGTTGTATCAGCGATTATAAAATCTAACTCAGCATCGTCCATAATCAATCTTGTACAGTGTCGTTTATGACCGTATGAACTACCTTGAGTAAACTTACCGATTATCTTTCTACCGAGATCTTTTGAACGTTTTTCATCGTGCTCGTCTCTGCATTTACGTATATTATTAGTAATTTTAATAATGTCATCTTCGGTAAGATCAGGAAAGTCTTTCCTGGCATTTTCTATATTAAATCTGTCCGGTTCTGGTAACCAAACTTGCTTTTGTGGATTATAGGATATAATCGCTTCATTAACCTTCAACGATATTAAAATTCCAACATCAAGCATATATCTTAATAACACTATTGGAGTCCAACATTTTTCTGAAAAATGTCTACCAAACCAAATATATGTAATCGGATGGAGATCTTTTGCGAACTCGAATGATTCTATATATGCAAATCCGGTTAAGTCAAAATCTGGTAAGGGTCCATTTATTGAAACTCTGGTCATGTCATGTGTGGGGTGTCCTGATCTGTTAAAGTATTTAGAACACTCACCATATCCAAGAAAACTTCCAGGATAACATGCAGCCATATCGACTGAGATAACATCATCATAATCGTATTTAGTAT